>BMAO01006711.1:0-98708 GCA_019973975.1 Trichonephila clavata
TCTTCCAATTTTATTTTCCTCAATTTCGGATTGATTTATCAACGGATTAAGTGTTAAATATTTTTAGAATTCGGAAAATATGTCCTATTTTTTAATTCAAAAATGAAAGTTCGATTTTTTGTGGACTTGATATGTCCTGGTACCTTTAAAACTTTATTACGCATATCATACGTTAAAAGTTGTTTTGGAAGCTTTGCGGTAGAGATATTTGCTTATATGATACGTGTTTTCTTCATAATAAGTAAACATACAATGCTGACCTGTCATAAAAAATGATTTTTATAAGTCTCACAAATTTTGGAGCTTTAAATAGGTATTTTCCCATTTACTAAATTATTTAAGAAAAAGTTACGTATATTTAATTAACATTCCATAATATATAAAATAAGTACAAGATAAAATAGATTTCCATTTCTTAAAAAAAACACAGATTTTTATGAAATAAATAAAAAAAAATGTTTTAATATGACAATGTTAGGCATTAATTTTGGAAAAAAAAATACTGAAAATGTTTAAATTGTATTTTTGTGTTAGCCCATGCATTTTTTTCGTTTATGATTGATACACTTTACTAATTTATTAAATGAGTAAGATCCATAAATTTGCTTACGGGCTTTGGTGAGTGCGTTTTGGTCAAATTTGCTATAATTTAAGGCACATTATTTAATTAATATTATTAAAGCCATTTGTTAGAGAAAAATCATAATAGTAACTATTATTAATTGTTTAATGTTTATTTGATAAATGCAAGATGGTAATGATCTGAAAAAAAAACTTTTAAGTTTCGTTCAGTTACCTGTATTTTTCAAAAAAAGATTTCATATTATTTTAATTAAAATAACGATGACGCAAGAGATAAATATTTTGCCAACTGCTTAACTTTACAATTAAAATAATATAAAAAAAGATAACTAAAAAAAATTTATGTCTTCAGGTTACCTAATTACAAGTTATGAAATAAAATTTTTAAGAAAGCAAAAAACTTAATAATAGATGTCGAAATATGAGAAAAAAGAAATAAAGTTAACAAAATATCTTTCAATGAAAGTGAAGAAAATTATAGAGAAAATATAAATTTAGCGAGCACTCAATATAACAAAAGCAAATATTTTCATTTGATTTTCATCAAATACCTGTAAAATGACTATTTATTTTTCTTACATCTACAAAGGTACGAGTAGATTAAATATGGTTTTCAATTTCCTCCAAAACATATTTGAGATATTTTTATCCCAAAAAAAATTACTGATGTGATTCATCGAAAAATATATTGTTATGTTGGAGTTCTATTCGATAAGTATATAAAAAAAATGTTAGAATCTAAAATACTTATATCTGTCATAATTGGAAAACATAGAGACTAATGTTATCTTAAATTGAATCTTAAAATTCTTTTAGGTTAAATTATTTCCATATATTAGTTGACAAAAGTTTTTTTAAATTGATTTGTGAAAAGTATTCTGTCACAAAATGCTATTTAACTTTCGCTATTCATTATCCTCCCTTTTCCCTGATTTCAGTTCTTTTTTAATACATATTTCATTTTTGTAGTTTTTTCACTTCTTATTATGTTTAGTTTTCACTCACCAACAAAAGAGCATCTAAAAAGCAGATGCACAGTTATTGTAACTCATTATTTTAATTATTAATATAATTTTAAATCTTATATGACTAGTAGTGAAACTTTGACTAGTATGCGCACTTTATTGCTATTTTTTTCTGTTCAGTTACGGATTGATTCCCTGGAATAGCTAAACCAAGTTTATAGATCGTCTCTGTGTGTGTGTGTGTGTGAGCTAGCTCTATTAAAAAAATTAACTTATGAAAGGTGAGCTTTGTTACCCCCAAAAAAGCTGTGAATAGTTTTATTCTGAAACTGAGTTTTGATTTAGGTTCATGCATTGAACAATATCACTGAATTGTAGCTATGCTCTAAAGCAGGGGTCAACAACCTTGTAGCTGTGCTGTGACAAAATAATTCATTAAAATGATTCAGGATGTCGCCCAGTAGGAAGTATTTGGAACAATTCGATTCTCGCAGCAATGCATGCAGAGTTAAGGAATAAGAGTCAAAAGAATTCAGACTTAGTTTTATTGTATATGAACTTTGTATTATTTAAAGATATTTATCAACAGAAAAATAAACAGAAAACATAACTATTCCTAATGAAAAATTAAAATTTCACATGTATTGTGTATTATGCATCTTTTAAACATATATATATTGTAATTTAGTTAAACAAAATAAATGTTTTAATGCAAACCTTGTCCTTGCTTTTCTCTATTCCATATCAAAATATCAGGGTTAAAATATGTGACTCATTTTGACGCGATGCGATTCAGAATTTTCAGTTGTAAACAACTTTTTTTGTGGACTCAAAATATTTTTCATGTCGATGCATTTGCTTACATATTCAAGGGGTTATCAGAAAAAAAAGGTTAAAAGTGGGGAAAAAATTTATTAACAATCGACAGAAAATACAAACGGAAATTAAGAGGCAAACGTATCAATCACATTTGAAAATAATCACCAAGTCTATTTAGGCATTTATCAGAACGCAGGACCAATTCCCTGTCCATTGAGACAGGTCTCGGCGGATGTTTTCACAGCACTGTCTTGGAATATTGCAGCACATCAGAAACGATATGCTGCAAGCTACCATAGCTCAGACCCAGCTCTGACGATATTTCACTCAGAGAGCCCGTCGACCATTTTGAATCATTTCTTCACTTCTAGCCGTGTTGATTTCTGCCATTGAATAACTTGGCCATATTGCGCATTTCGAAATGATGTCTGCCTGATTAAAAAGAGTGACACAATTTCAAAACATGTCTTCTGTGATCATTGCTTCTTCACCATAAATTTCTATGATTTTACTGTGAATGGCAGATGCCGACACCTTATTTGCCCCAAAAATTGAATCATGGCTCGCACTTCCAAACTAAACCAATTTCCTAAGCGTCTTGACATTTTAATCGTCCTGAACCGTCTGAGAACTTTCACTACCTACCCGCAAACTAGCTGTAAGACAAGTAGCGTCATTTGTCCCCTGGGGAAACAAAATTTCTCCACATTATGTTATTTTCAAATGCTGCGGCATGTAACTAATTTTTTCTGATCATCCCTCGTATATGTAGAACCAAAAACTGATCAGAGTATATGTAATTGTCTTCGAACAATTAAATCTCTCCAGCAATGTTATTCAACAATTTAAACAAAGCTGTTTATTTATTGTTTGAAATATCTCTCAGATTTTTTTCGTAATTCCGTGAATTTTGCTTTCCATAATTCGGAAGTTATTAGTACAAAAAGTTCCATTTCAAAATTATCTATTTGCACCCATTCAAAAATTGATAAATTTACACAATGACGCAGAGTGACATTGAGAGTATTAACGAGTGCTAAATCTGGCACGTGTTCCATAGATTGCTGACGCCTGCACTAAAAGCATACACATAAACATTTCAGAAATATATACATTTAGCTTCTATCGTAACATTTAAATTACATGCTTTTTTGTAATAAGATATTTAAGAGAGAGAGAGAGAGGAAATATAATCTTAAATGATAAGCAACTTTTTTTACTGATTTTACTATCGTGATGTTAGCCAAGTAGGTTATAGATACGAGCTTGTTGCCAGCGTGTCATGAGTCCGGGTCTTAGTGCCATTGAAGACCTACAGCGTAGAGGGGATGATACGCGTTATTCTGTAGTGGCTCAATGTGCATTTGAAGAGAGGGTGGTAGCTCACTTGACAATGGTTCCAAATTAAGAGGACTGGCACCAATAGCATTCGTGTTACTTTATACAGGATGATTTATTACCAGACTGACACACTTGCAAGGTATGCACGTGGTACAGAGACGACTCGAAATCACATAGGAATGCGGGGTCTCAAGTGCCGTAGTTTTGAGCTATAGTGCAAAGAAGCAGAAAAAAATAGAAACAGTAACACGTTAAATGGACAGAAAACATTTTTTTAAACGGTTGTACTCTACAACAGGTGTTCTGAATTACAAACAGAAGTTTTCTGGAAAATATGACAGCGATGCTGCGTGGAATATTTTATGTTCTGGATGATTCCTCCAGGTAGTCTTGCGGTAGATTGCGTTGAACGGAAGGTTTCGTGAACACCGATCCTGCTGGAAGTCGTCATTTACGATCCGTTTCTTGAGTTAGTAGGATAAATTCGCATTGAAACCAAGAATTGGTTGACGTGCTGATCGTGTATGGAGCAGCGGGTTATAATGGGCTCGACGCTTGGCTTTTGTAACAGGGACGTAACTTGAACTAGCGTGCTTCACACCACACCACCATCGTAAGTATAAACAGAAGTTTAAGTGAGGCTGGTTCTTTAACGAGTTAACTGGTTCTTTTTGGTGTACGAGACGCCCATTCCTTCAGTCGAAGACCTCATCGCTCTAATATCTGTTGCTGCCGGGAAGATATTGTCGTGCCTGGAAACTTTCAGAACTCCTGTCAGGGCTGTCACATGACTTATGGTCGTAATTTAGAACACCTGCTGCAGAACAGACTTTAAATAAAATGCTTTCTGTCTAAATGATGTGCTGCTGCGAGCTGTCTCTGTAACCCCAACACACTCTGCACCTTCTAGTGTAATTCTCTTACTGCTTTTACTAATCCAAATTAATAAGAAGTAATTCGAAAAATGCTTAAAATTATAGTTTCAACTGCGTAATATGAATATTTTAGAATGAGTCATTTCTTACTGAATATTGAACATGAATTTATCATGACCGCCATATATATTTTATAAAACTGCTTCATTGTTGAATAAAGTAACACAATTTAATTTTTCGTTTCTTTAAAAAATTTACAGAATTAAGATTTGAAAAAGAATGTTTAATATATTATTAATAGTTTATTACTTTAAAAAGTGATAAGGAAATGCATAAATCCAAATTTATGTGAATTGATTTAAAAATTAACTTGTATTAATTTTTTTATCTTAATTTAAATGTATGGAAACATACATTTTAAAAGAATACGTCCCGTATCGTATTTTTACAATCAATATACAATTTTGTATTAAATTATTTTTTGATTAATTGATTAAAATACACGATGTTACCAGCAAGAGAACGATCCAATATTCCAATTTCCTCTCGCCAAGTTTATCTCGAACTCTCCACCAGTCCCAGACAACGATTTGAATCCACAGACCAGTGAAATGCTTAACTCTCCACCTACGGATATTCTTATCCATGGCCGGTAATTAATCATAAGCGCGAAATCGGCTACGCTGGAAACACACGCTGGCAAATGACATCATAAAGCCATGACCGCGCTATTCCTCTCCTTCGCCCATTTGTCTAAGCACATCATTAACTTATAATGACTCCTTAGATGTTCGATAGATAACAGGGTCTCCTTTTTATTGTACCTACCGGAAAAGGATGTCTCCTATGGGAGTTTATGGCACCTACATTAGGTAATGTGAATGAGATGGGAGTAGTCGATTCGTTGGTGACTGAGCTTTTATTATGAGGGGAGATTTGGGCTTTTATCCCCTTCTTTGGCGATGTTTTGAGCACCTTTAGGTAGTGACTTTGGTACTAGCTGAGTCCTTTGTAAGACAGGAGATTTGTAGAAAATTGATGGGAGTGATATTTCTAGTAGGTAAAAAAAGATGTTTTTTGTCTCGATTAAGCTCTTGGGTAGTTGCCCTATGTTTCTTTGGTTGAGAAAATTTTGATTCTCATGTTCTGGAATGGAAGTTTTTTTTGTCAATGTTTTTGAGAAACAAGTTTTTAAGAAACAACATTAAGTGATGCTTGGAATGCTTGTTGAATTTTCACATACGCAGTAATATAAAAAAATAAGAATGCAGGTTATTGCCTAGAACTACTTTTTTATGGTAATCCAAATTCAAATATTAAATAATTGAAAAAAATTTGCAAGGTTAACTCAGGAATTAAATGGCTTCAAGAGTAGATGCTTTTTTGACTTTTATTTTTGTGTTTGTTTTGTTTGAGGTAAGGTTCGCAGACAGTTATATTTCTTTAAAAAGTATAAGTAAAATTGTAACTATATGAGTTTTCAGTGCAGCTTATTTTTCAAGGATCTTTTATGTACATTTTTACTCAAGAGATGCAATAAAACATATACGGATATTTCAAAAGTACTCTTGGTATTTGAAATAAATCGAAAAATATTGTCAATTGCAAGTATTTTACGTGGTTTTAAAATTCCTGTTTGTTACATTTTAAAATTTAAGCGTAGTTTTGTATTTACCAGAAAAGTAATTAATGATTATCTCAAATTGAGTGGTGAAAAATTGGTAATTTTAATTGCTACTTTTCACAAATAGCTAAACAATTAGCATTAGTGCATGTTTTCTTTTTTACGAATAATTTTTTCAAATGATTTAAATATTCTTGACTTGCAAACTATAATACTTTCATAAATTTTATGAACTTAATTCAGATGAAGCCTATTAATTTCTTAAAAAGGTTTGAATATGCAATATGCAATCAACTCAATCCAAATATCATAATTAAAATTCTCATCCTTATTATAAATTATGTACAATACAAGTAATTCTAGATACCGATTCAAGCAAAGGTCTCAATGACCGATGATATGTCAATATAGTCGTTTCAATAAATATATATGAATTTAGTCATGAGTTTATTTTCAAATGTTTCTAATGTCTTCTAATCAAGGATTGCACAAATTACATACTAAACACCTTATGCATTATTTATCCAGTCATTATTTTTTCTTACAAACTTTCAAATAACACTTATTTGAATTGCAATCAATTAAAATTTTGCACACTTGTGATTTAACTTAAAACACATTTTTAATTACCCTAATTCATTCTATTCCATCTCAGTTATAACATCAAGACAGAGAACTTCTATTAAACCTCTATATATTCAATTTTAACGTCTATGTATTTTTGGGCTTATTAAAATAGCCCTAAACGAAAGTACTTTCTGTAAACTGCGATAAAATATTTAATCATCAACTGATTCAAATGAATTTCCATATTTTACCACTTTTATGTCTAATTTAAATATGTCATTTCATAGTAACTTGAAGATTACATAACCACAATGCTTCTGCTTTAATTAATTAATTATTTCAGTTGACACAAGTGGGAATGAATATATTATATCATCACTCGCATATTTAAATACTAGAATATAATTAAATTAAAGTCCTTGCGTGAACCTGAATTATATTAAGAATTTATTAACAAGAATAATTCATTGTTTTGCGAAACTTTTAAGCTTTATATAAAATATGACTAGCCCCTCATAAGGGGTGGTATCCCTTGATATGCAAGTCAAATGTCTTAACATTTTTATATACATTCAAAAAATCTATTTATCGTAGAAATATAAGTATGCCATAGTGTAGAAAAAGTTTTTCGCTATAAAATACGAATTAAAAACGTAAGAAAAATTATAAAGATATTCAATTAAGCGTGATATGCTAAAAAAAACTAATGAAGTGAATCTTTATAAATATCAAACTAAAAATGTTTTATATGCAAATTTAAATCGAAAGAAGACAAAAGTTTAATGAAAATTTTATGGGGAATATCTTTTTCCTATGAACCCAGTTTATGAATATAACGCAACGAAAAATAAAATCATAAGATAAGAAAACATCTTGGTTGTTTTTCAAGGAAATTCCATAACGTTTGAGAAAGCCTAAAAAAAGATGTTGTTGATAAAAAATGCTTTATTTGTCGATGTTTGAATATTAAATACCACAAATATTAAATAAAGTATCTTAGATAAAATATATGAAATATGTTTGCGAAACAAGAATAAATTCAAAAAGGAGATGACATATAACCTTTATTCTAAATTTTATATATATATATATATATATATATATATATATATATAAAGAAGGAATTCATAATTTAAAATAATATATCTCACACCAGGAATGTATTCTTATTATAAACACAGATCAAATATAATTATAAACAATTTCTATCTTAAAGATTTTAAAATTTGAGATCTTTCAAAAATTTGTTATTAGACGGAAAATTACTGTTTTTCACAGGAATATACCTTAAATTTTATCTAAATTAGTAGGAAGTAGGGAATTCTATTTTTTATTGATTATTAGATACTAGGTTACATTTTAAAAGATAATCATAGACTTATGTTTATATTTGGTGCTATTTAATAAAAACAAATATAGTATATATTACGTCCTAATGTTGCACGTTTTATTAATCTGCTCTATTTAAATTGATTAATTGCGCAATACATTTTTTTTCACTTGGATTTTAATACTGGGTAATGCTAGTTTATATAATCAGATGATAAAAGATTAGTAGTATAATTTATTGAATTACATTTTCAATGACATTAGACGCAAATAAAAAAAATTCAATTCTAAGCTCAGAGAGTTTTAAATTTGCTTATTCTCTTTTAGAGTTGATTTTATTTCAATTTATTTATTTTACTTCTTCCAATGAGCTGTCGCACATTTCTTTATGTTCTTTAGACAAATAAGAAAAAGTTAAATTAGGTCCCCCTCCCTCTCTGAATTTAATAGCAGTAGCAGTTGAGAGTGATATCAAAGCTCTTCACTATGCATTTTTCCAAAGAATTATATCGTCTCTGTAGTTATAAACCTAATTTAGTTTTATATACTGTAACTTCAGACAAGTTATTTTCTAGTTTTCCACTTTCATTAATTATGCGCTTTTAACTTGTATAATATGACCATTTTACGTTTTAGTTGTTAAATTATTCTACGAAATGCAGATCCTTGCTATTTTTTACTTCTATAGTTTAGAACTTTTCGAACTTATCTAGTTAAAAGGTCTAGTTAAAAACTTTTGTTAGTCAAAATACCTTTATGCGTCAAACTATGAAATGTTAGTATAGTACCAGAAATTCTAGAGCATAATAGAATTATCAAGTATAACTAATTAATTCAAACTCTATAAAATGTTTAAAGAATAGATAGAGAAATAAGTTTTATTTTAAACTATCTCAAGTGTACAATAGAGTTAACTATTTTAGAATTTTTATCATATAGTATACCAGTTAGATAGGACATTATTACCCCTTATTATGCAGACAAATGGTTGTTAAGATAAATGATAAAAACAGAACAGCTTTGGAAAATCTGCCTCACCAACAAAGGTTCTAAGTCAGGGGTCGGCAAACTTTTAGCTATGGCTTGTCAAAGCTGTCTACCAATATGATTCAGCATTCCCCACAATAGGACACAATTTTTGAAAAAAATTCAATTAGAAAATAGAAGTAAATAATATAGTTTTACAGTTTTGATATATATTAATTTTTCATCATTTAAAATCATTTCTTATTTAAAATAAACAGCATAAATTATAGCTATTTCTTCTACAAAAATAAATTTAAAAAAATTTAAACTCTACCCCCAATATGTATTTTAAAACATATTTATTAAAATAAGAAAAACAGGCAATATAAAATCTAAATATATCCCTTCATTATAGTTAAATAAAAAGATAAAAATTTTTTAATGAAATCCTAGGGCTTCACCGCTCTACATTCATACGGTAAAATCTGGGTGTGTAATTTGTGTCATTCAATTCGACACGATTATGAGTATTTTGTTGTTAGACAATTTCTTTGATGACTTGAAATATTTTTCATATGAGTAAAGATTTTTGTACTTAGATATACATAGGAAAAAAAGTGGAAAGCTGAATATATGTAATTTTCTGTCTGCAATCAATTAAATCTCTCCAGCAATGACATTCAATATTATACAAAATAGCTGTAAATTTATTTTTAGAAATATCTTTCAGATTTTTTCGTAATTTCTTAAATGCCCATAATTCTCGAGATGTTTGTCAAATAAGGTACATTACAAATTTATCAAACTCCATTCACTCAAAAATTTACAAGTTTGTTGAGAAGTGCAATGTGCCACTGGGAATTATACAACGTGTCATCGGTTGCCGACCCCTGTTCTTAACTATTATGTCAGAGTTCCGGATTGTCGATAAACAAATATCTTCAAGCATTGGTCTATCTAAATTATTAATAGTAAGCTTTGATCCATACATTTGAGATTCAGACCTAAGCATTTCCTACATATTTTTTAAACTTTTATATGAGTTACTTGAAATATTTTAAAATTTTGTGAAAAATATTATTGTTTTAAAACTTTATTTGGCTTTCAAAACTTTGTAAGGAATTGTTATTCCTTCTTCCCTCTAACCCGGCTAGATGTGTAGGAGGAACTGAAAGATCAGATGACATGATGAACTCAAACTATTTATTTATCCCTGTATTTAACTCAGACACAAATCACACTCTTATTAAGATAAATTTGATCAACTAGAGCGCGAAGGTGTGACAAGATAGCGAGCGGATAATATATACGATCATGAGAATCTATCCTTACAATAACTCATACAAAGCTTGATTTAAGAAGCTTGTTAATGATTTAACTCTCTAACTTTATTTAAACAAAGACTACAGTAACTAAATTCTTGCAACCTTTAAACTATTCTACGTGGCTTTGAACACTAATAGTTGACTTAAGCCCTTCTTCGAGATTCCAACTTCACGCGTCGTACACTGTGTACGTATCCCCATTACTGTCGATTTGCTGGTTTCTCACCAATTCACTTCACATCCGAACTATCCTCACTTCCCAAATCTTCAATTCTCGCTTCCCTAATTCTTAAAATCCTTGAATACAGAATATATATATTAAACTTTATTTGCATAATCACGTTTTCCAGTCCTCGGTGAAAGTTGGTTGATAGAATGCTTGCCCTAAAGGAATCCCCAAGGAGTTAGTGAAAAAAACCATATAGATAACCTCACAACTTCTTTAAATATTAGAATTATTGGGTCATATACGAATAGTGAAATACGCTACGTATGTTGTTTTCCCGACAGTAATACTCTCCTTGTGGGAAATTTTGAGTTTTACTGTCAAAGCGTAAACATGAAAAACTAGATTTTTGCAACCATAGAAGGTTACCAGATGGGTGACTAAATGGGTTTGGAGGCAAATTTGGCGAAAATACGATATCGCCAAGGAATAATCGAGACTGCCTTTAGATCCATCCTTCTCTTAATTACCATGACTTTTGAAAAGAAAAGGACAAGACCAAAAGAAAATCCAGTTGAAATCAGAATCTGCTTGTGATAAGAAAAAGAGATTTTATCTGTCTGAGTTCTTGCTAGTAGAACTGTTCTACAAAGCCCTTTCTACTACGTTGTAAAGCCTGTTTGTTACAAGTGTGTTTTGCACTATTGTATAAATAAATATTTTATCATTCAAATAATTGAAGTCGTCGGCTGGTTTTCTCCTACTCAAATTTGTAGCAATATTAAGTATCCAAATATGATCATTTGTAATTGGCTTTGACTGTTTGAACATTTTGATCTGTATACACTAGAGGCCTATATTACTCCTTATGTGAATGAATTCATGGTAATTAATAGGACATAGCCTGAACATAACCATAATTACTATTAGTCATTTAACGCAAATTAAATCTATCTCAGATGGTTTCTCTAAATTAGATACATTCTCATTTTTATTGGGAAAACGAATCCTTATAATGCAGTACGGATTTAATAGACTTTTCCATCTGTCTGTGAAATACATCTGTGCAATTATCTGCCTTTTTTTCTCCCAGATGAGAATTTGTATTTTTCCCTTTTTGCTTGAGTTTTTTCATTATAGATAAACCTTGTTGCAGTATTAGAAAGAATAGCACAAAGCGTTGTTTAAATATTCTAATGTATGATGGGAATGATAAAAAATAAGTTTCAGTATAATTTCTCTGTACATGTTTGCTTCTGGTCTTTTACATTTTATTAGGTATGAGCCATTTTTTTCTTAAAATATTTATTCGTATTCAGAAAATAAAAGAAAGGGGTCAATAAAATAGAAAGTAATGATATATAATGTGCAAGTTATTTGAAGCGAGACTATGTGACAACACATAAATAAATGAATTCTTAATACTCTTTTCTTGCTCTTGTTCGTAGAGTTACATTGCAAATAAAGTAAAAGCCACGAATCCCTTAGGAGAAAGAACTCTTCTATTTATGATATCTTCTTTCGCACTGTTATCACATATATTTACACACAAAAGAAGTAAATAAATTTGCTATTGTGAGGAAAATTTAACATACCGTATAATCCAGCTAACAACGCGCACAGTTAATACAAGAAACAAGATCGAAATTTACGGACAAGTTTTATGTGCCGTATATAAAAATAATAGTTTTGATAATAGAGAGCTGATAAGTATAAAAGATTAAATTTCTGCATATGTAACTAAGTACTGTTTATTTTATGGAAGAGACATACATCGCGGACTTTCATTATTTAGTAACATCTAAAGTTCGTTATATTTTTCCTTCGTCATATTTCCAGGCACATCATCGAATTCTGTTTCATCTTCACGATCGTGATTACTCTGATCCATAAATCATCTTCCATTCCGTCTATATTGTTAGATATACTACATTTTTTAAAATGACTTCTGAATTGTGTCAGGTTTAATTTCTTATATGCTTCTATTATTCATTCACAAACCATTTTGGAAACATCTTGACGCATTTGGCCTCTATGTGTATGTGTTTTTTCACCTCCTAACAACCATATCCTTCTAACACCTATTTCCTTGCGCTTTTGACTAGAAGCATATCATTATTCAGAAGCCTACTTTGAATAAATTTCTTCATAAGAGGAGTGTATAGTGCATGTGCATTTTAGGTCACTACAATACATAAACGAAAGGGTGCACGTTTTGCGGCGAATATAACTAAAAATAAAAAAAAATACTGTTCGGCAGTATAGGTACGTCTTACCTGCCGGAGCGCGTAATACGCGAGGACATAATCAAATGTAATAAAATATTGTGAATTATCGTTTCTGAACTTATTAAATTATTATATTTAAATAACAGCTATTATATCATAAATAAAAAATTGTCTAAAACATTTATTAAATATGTAATTTTTAAATTATGATTATCATAAATACATTTAAGAAAAATATTGTTCTAGAGAATACGGTCAGATACTTAGAATACAGTATTTTTGATACGATACCGATACAACTACAGGTAATTTATTATATGGACTCATAATAAAAAAAAGAATGATTTTATAGTTGAAATTGAAAATAAAAACGAGTTAAGTCCAGTCTCATGGGCTCCTTGATATATTTACACGAACCCTCAAGGGTATATGGATCTCTAAATAAGAATCTGGAAGAAGACGCATTTTTCAATTTTCCTTGCTGTTCCGTTGTTTCCTTGTTATACTTCTTTTTGTTTTGTTTGCTAAAAACGATATTGAAAAACTAATTTCTTTTTAACGTATCTCATCCATGTTTTCTAATTATTTTTATCTGTTGAAAGAGTAAACAAGATTCTAGTTCAATACCGAACGTTTTTTATTCAATTTGCTATCTCTTTTTTTTAAAATATTTTTTATTTCTCCGCGTTATAAGTCAGACTATTTTGGCATCTATGTTTACATTTATTGATGGATAAGTTTAAAATTTTGAGTTGATTATTGTAAAAAATTTAATAATAACATATATTATTAAATATTCATATTTCTGTATAATTTTCCCATTTCATTGTTTAGAAAAGGCTGCATAATTTGCTATTCTGTAAGTATCTATAATGTATAAAGTAATGAAACATTAATGCGTTAAACAATTGCATAAAAAAGGAAATATGAAATTGTGAAAAATAGCCTGAAAACACAAAAAATTATTTTTTAAAGTAACAAGCATTTTCTTTAAGAAAATGTTATTTTTCATGAAGTAAAAGAACAACATAATATTGAAAAGAAAATTACTCTTATTATGAAGAGCATGGTTGGTAAAAAAACGAACATGAAGTAAACTCTGATGGAATACCAAGTTGGTCTTCCTATTTCTTTTCAGTACATCCTTTATGAAGTTAGTATTCAGGAGAACGTTTCTAAAATAAATTGGTTCTTGAGCAAAAATCCTTATATTGTGCTACTCCATTCTTTAAAAATAGATTAGATGAGCAAAAAACATAGCTCTATTTGATTACATCATTTTTATTTTAGGAGTTTTTCTTCATCATCAAAAGTGGTTGCTCTGTTTTTTTGTGAAGGAGCATAAAAAAAAGATCATTTCGAAATGTAGTAAAGCAAATGGTAGAGGAAAAAAACCCAAATAGTTTAAAAAATGAATTCAAAACCACTATCAGATCTAATTACGCTTATGTACAGAGTTATACTACTGAAGAATATTTTATGGCATCTTACCTGAAATGTTTCTTTTTCTGAAAAATCTTCAAGGATTGAACGATAAAAAAAAGTTAAGCTTTGGAAAACTCCATCTTAATTTAGTGATGAATGACATAGATTTCCCCGACCGAACGCTGTCTTTCGTCTTTTGAATGTAATCCATCTTCGTTCGAACAACAATTGCTAAGATGTGATAAAAAGGTTAAGAAATAATAAGGGATTACGAAGGGAGGGCAAAACAGTCACACGACCTCACTTCATCAATCGTTCTCATTCAAGGGGGCCAAGGTGGTTTCGGGATGAGCTTTATATCAAAATATATCGCCAATGACAACGTCTATTTATTACTTCTTGAGTTAGGACTACTAGAAGATCCTTGTTTTTTTATCTGGTGTTATGATAGATGATGTTTTAAGCAAGTTAGATGATGTATATTGATGTTAAAAATAAGAGAAGCATGGTCTTCTTTTAATAATATACATAATCTAAAACAAAGGCATCTATTTGAAGAAGGCTTAATCTAATACATTGATGGGTAATATATAATTAGCTTCCCTTCTTTGTTTAAATTAGGTTTTGGCTCTTTAAGCAGAAAAACTGATATATAGTGAGAGATAGATATATATATATATATAGATATCGACGCAGATATTATTTTTTTAATAAATATAAGCGCATTCAAATAGGTATTGGTTTTAAAAAGTTATCGTTGTTTAATATTGGAGGTTAATTTTAAGATACCTTTACAAGGTTAAAACGTTAATGACAAAAAATAAAATTTATTTCATAAATTCACTTTGTTGCTAATTTCAAAAATATTTTCTTAATGATTTTCATTCTGCAAAAATATTTATAAATGAGTTGATTACCTTTATTATTACCTTGTTATTACCTACCAATGTTATTACCTTGAATTATTACCTTTATTTTTTTTGCAATTTTATATAATAATAAATTACATTAACCCTTTCATGATTAAAGAAAACTGTTTCTCCCTTTTTAAAATTGGCGAGTGCCGTATTTAACTATAAACTTATTTACTTTTTTTTATAGAAAAAGTCAAAATAGAACGTATGCCGAACAAAATGACGTGAATGGGCTCAATTTGAAATTTAAAAAAAATGTGTCAAAATAATTGGCGAAAATGAGTAACAATTCGCGGACTGTATTCTTATTTCTGTGACTTATTTCATTTAATTGTGTGTGTCGAGTAATAATGTATTACTGTATTTTCTCAAATACTTTACTTTATTCGGTAAGTAAAATTTTGTGCATTAATAAAGTATACTTAAACAATGAAAAACAAAGGCCTGATAAAGACTTACATTTATCCAAATTTTAAATTGAATAATTGATAAAAAAAGAAGTAACTGACAGTAGTTATGAATTTTTCGTATGATTTTTATCTGCTTTACGTCTAAAAAAATTAAAATACAATTGCATATTAATATTTGTTCTTAGCAACCTTATGGTCTTGTATGGGTTCGATGTTAAATGTATTAAAAAGAAAGGGAACGAAATCGCATAATATGTTTCTCGCTTATTTTAATTAAATCAATTACTTAAAGTGACGAGATCACAACGAGGTTATTAAGAACAGGTTTTTAAATGATATAAAGCGCTAAAAACTTTAAGCGTACAATCAAAAGTATTATAAAACAGCTCGTGAAAAATAATTCAGGAGAAAACATAAACAGTGGTGAGATAATTGTGTACTTGATGAGATTTATATAGCTAAGGAAATTAATATTTTGTACAGTAAAAACAAACAAAAAAAATATAGATTATTATCATTTTTGGTAACTGTCATCCGCTATAGATTGAATAATTTTGTATTTTGTTATATATTTATTGTATTTACATCCATTCTTGTTTCTTTTCAATTTTGATTCCCATTTGTGCCTGTGTATCTTTCTATTTGAAACTTCCTATCACTATTAATGGGGTATTGACTTAGGATTGTAAGCCTTGTGATATACCTGTATTATAAAAAAAAAACTTTAATTTACTTAAATTTAAATGCCTATTTAGAATATATTGTCTCTTTGCAAGAATATACTAGAAAGGTCGATCATAAAGGAATTCTTCATAATATATGATCATAAAAAAGTGTTACAAGCCGCAGCTTTTGAAAACTACATATATTGTTGAGAAAGTTTACTTCCCCGAGAGTGGAGACAAATGGTTCTAATTGTCATACAGCTGGTTTGAGGGTAGGTATTGAAAGCTCCCAAACGTTTCAGGATGATTAAAATGATAAGAACTTAGGAAATTGGTCTCTTTTGGAATTTCAACCCAAGATTCGATTTTTATGGGCAAAGAATGTTTCCGAATCTGACATTCACAGTTACATCGTGGAAATTTATGGTGAATAAGCAATCAGGTGACAACATGTAGCGAAATGGTGTCGCTCTTTTCAATCAGGCAGACAGGATGTCGAAAACGCAATATCGCAGGGAGCGGCAGACCGAGTTCGTCAACGACAGTCACCCCCCACTCAACCCAGATTTATCCTCAGGTGACTGTTTCTAGTTTCCGATGTTAAACGAGCTCTTATCCGGCAGACGATTCTCTCCATACAGTTCTGTGAAAACAACCGCCGAGACCTGGCTCATTGGGACCTGATTTCAACAAGACTGGTTACACAAGTTGATTCTGTGCTCTCATAAATGCCTAAGCAGACTTGGTGATAATGCTGAAAAGTGATGGACAAGTATGCCTCTTATTTCCTTTTGTTATTTTATGTCTGTTGTTAATAAATATTTCTTTATTCGACTTGTAAACTTTTTTATCAACCCTCGTATATATTAGGATAAGCTACACTACAAACTGCCATATAACTCTCACGTTTTACATGAAAAAATCTGATCGAAATTTACGAGTGTGTGTTATGCATCGAATATGAAACTAATAGCTTTAAACATAAAGAGAAGCTGAGAATTAAATAAATTAAATTTCTACATACATTTAAAAACGCTTTGTTAAAAAGAATTGGCTTACGTTCTGAATTTAAAGGGTTGTAGCTCTACAAGTATATTATTTTCTAAAAATCTTGGTTTAATACGTCGAATAAATGACTACTAAACAAAAGAGTATTGCATACTTATTTTTCAGATTTCTCCGTAAGAATTATACGGGTGAGTGTTATACGGCGAATATACCTAAAAATTTTTAAATGCAGTTTGAAAATATAGGTGCGCGTTACGTACAATGCCGTATTATACGGTAGAAGGTTTTTAATTCAAAATCAGCAATACATTTTGTGAAAACCAATAATACTTTTACATCAAAATATTTCTAAAAAAAATAAAAAATCACACAAAAAGCACAGTTTTTATAAATACTTTAATATTTTTGTTATTCTGTATTCAAAGTACAATTAAAAGAAAATATAACGTAAATAGCGTAGAACTTTGAGCGTTATGCTTCAATGGAAACTTCAGTCCAAGCCTTTCTAAAATATTTGACTATTTAATTTTTGAAAGCAGATGATTTAAAATTATCAACTTAATATTTACTAAAAGATAATAATAATATTATAAAGTAAGAATAATCCTGTTGCAAAAAACAATACGAATTGAAATAAAAAAATAATGCTTTTAAATAAATTGCATTTTTGTGTTTGTGTTTATTGATTCGTTTCACTAAGAAAATTAAATTATTTAATATGTTCTTAGTATTAAGCAAAAATAGAAATTGTTTTATAAGAAACCTTACGAAAAACAAATTTGAAACATTTCAGAGTATTAACTTCAGATCGAAAGAAGCAATGGACCCATTTAAGAAGGGAGTATTAAAATACTTATTTTGGTAACATAATTTTACTGTTTTATTAGTGAAAAAACTACTTTAGAATAATGCAATTGTTCTAATTAACTATTTATAAAAATTGGATATTAGAAAAGCGTTCACAAAACTAGAGCAACAATAAAAAAGGTTGCTTTAAATATTAATGACTAATTATAACCGTATCTCCATATTTTTCATTATGAAGCAAATTATTAAAATAAATTTGGATTTCTGTTCCTTTTTTGAAAAATATTAATTGGTTTCAACCACACTTTTTAAAGTATTATGAGCAATTTTTTCCACTTATTTTACAAAAAGTAATTATGAATGGACGCTTTTGTGAAAAATAAGATTATAATTGTCCTTATTTAAAAATAGAAAATTCTTCACAGAATAAAGAATTAAATATGTATTAAAATACATTATAATTAAGTCTTTTTCAAAATGAAATCTTATTATTCTAAATGAGCTTTATGCAAGACTTATAATTTGTGAAACTTCCGTGAATTGAAAAAAATTAATATTGCTAGTATTACAACAAAGAAATTTTCGTAATTTTTTTAAGGACTTTTGTAACGTTTTTCGAAAGTACACTACGACTCAATTCACAGAAATCGGTAAAAAAAAAATCAAATCTATTTTTTTAGCCTAAACTATCATTTATATAACTTTCTATGTTCTAACAAAATTTGAAAATCTAAGATTAAAAAACTAAGTGTTACAATAGCTTTTATGTCGTTTTTATTAGCAACCGAGTGACAAATAAAAATCTTAAACTAAATTATCTCAAACAGGAAACTGCTAAGGTTTTTTTCCTATTGTACCAAATGCTTTAATACATTTTCCAACTATTGGTAGTAATACATATAACAAAATTTGGTACGCATTTTAAAATCATGGTCGTACTTAGATTGTAAAAAATAATTTAATTTAGAATTAACACATATTTTTTTAAAATTTTTCATTAAGCATTTAAAAAAGAAGGAGGTTGTGTGAATATCAGATATCTTATCACAAAACCCTTTCCAACATTCGTTATAAATTTCTACTCACTTATAAATCGAATTTAATGTGTGTATATCAATTATGAAGAAAGGGTAGTTTTTAAATCATTTCATAAAGTTTAAAAGGATTCCTTAAAAATATAGGTGGTTACCTATTCTTGGTGTTTTGAGCTCAAAAACTGTTTTAAATAACAACCACATACTGTCACCCACTCACACACCCACATATACATTAATAAAGGGAGACTAAAAAAAATTTGAAAACCATAAAATCAAAGATTTTTTGTAGAAATCTTAATTTTATGATTTTTACATTTGAATAAAAATAAACAGCAACAAACAAAAATTATTTTATTAGAATTCACTTTTGAATTTTAAAACTAGATTAATTGTTTTTAAAAATGCGTTTTAAAATTTGCACCAGAATATTTAATGTAAACTATTTTCAGCTCCTATCGACAAAAAACTTTAACTATAAATAATTTTACATTTATCTAGAAAATTTTTCTCTTTTTTTGTCTCTAAGTACATATTTTAAAGGGGGAATAGATGATTTATTTACTGTTTTCCTAAAATTAAAAATTCAAGAAGAAATAGTTTTGAAAAATAAGTAAAATAAATAAAAATATATAAAAAACCCTACTCAAATACCATGTTAAACTAAATTTTTGTAAATAATTTATGCATCATTTTGTTCCAAGACTTCAAAATCGATAAACTGCAACAGTTTACACTGCTCCTGCTCTAACAAAAAATTTTAAACAGGGACTACTTTCTTTTAATTTAGTTATTTTTCCACCTGTCTAATTACTACGCTTGTCGTAGCGGGTGGGAAAAAAATCACTGATAAATAATGTGAAAAATGCGATTTTAAAAAGCTGATACTATTTATTCTTTTTGAATTTTAGTTTGTGTATGTGTGAGAGAGTTTTCTAGACTTTATACCTGCTGCAGAAACCTTTGAGTAATTTTTATGATGGAGGATCTATGTTGTCAGAGAAGCTGAGATCATTACTCATCTGCTCTAGTGAAAATTCACACCTTTTTTCAGCTTTTCTTTCCAAAAAGTTATTCTTTGATAAACGACAAACTCAGTTCTTTCTGAGGAAATCCTACCCCATTCGTCTTGTTTGTGTCTGAAATACTTTTTTCACCCCCCCCCCCCAATATACGAACAACTCCTTTCAATTTCGGCTTTTTAAGCTACTTTTTTTAATAAAAGTTTGTAGAATTTTCCACAAGTAATAATTTTGATGCGTATGTCCTGCTGTTATACATTTTGAAGATTTTTCGGCTGTATTAATTCAAGTAATAATATCGCAAATAACAGAAGAATGACTAAGTTTCGTTAATTTCAATAGGCGTGTACTGTTCTTCAAAAATTAATCATAAAAAGTTGAAATTTGTAATAACTGCCTCTGTTTAACTTATCTGAAAGAATTAATGCGTTTAAGTAATGAACCATCATTTTATCTCATTCTTATAAATATTTTGCTTATTTCGAATTCTTTTTTATATAAATATAAGTAGAAAACACCGGTATAGTAGTTAGCGACGCTGACTGTTGTGCCGTAGTGCCTGGGTTCAAATTCTGGAGTAGGCATGGAGGTCTATAAATGTATAATGCCTGTGCTGCATAGGGGACTCAAAAGATACGCCAATCCTCTCGTCGTAGAAGGGGAAGAGAGGTAGGAGGCCCTTGACCACCTTCAGGGTGTTCTTAATCAAAACTGAATGGAGCCGTTCGAAATCGTTGTCACCTGTATGGTGTTACCACTAACGACAGGCGTACATCTAGCCCTTAGCCGTTATGAATTTCCTAGGCCTCCATCTGACACCGTCAGACAGGTGGCATTAACAACAGAAAACATAGTTTCATTAAAATTAATAATTTACGGGACCGCCATTTTATAAAGGCTTTGAGATACTTTCCGTGCTCACCCAGAAACTTAAATATAAACTTACCTAAATATTTCCAGGCATTTACTATAACTTCCTTTGAGCTAGGAGTATTAATTGATTGCTTTAATTTATTTCCATGTATTTGGGGAACTAGGAGTCCCTAAACATTTTTCTCTTTCCAGGGAAAACAGGCAGGCTATTCTGTAAATCAATTTAAAAGGTAGCTGAAAACTGTGTGATGCTGACTCTGCAATAAATAACATGTATGCTGATTCTAAAGAAATCTCCATCAGATTAAGTTCTATATAAATAGATCTTGGGACTTGGTATGTGCTAAGCCACTCATTTTACAAGATAAAATGTCAGAGGGATTGTTCCACGGGCAGGAAGATCCATGTAACTTCACCTTTCAAAAGTGTGTCTTAAAAATGTAGTTTGTCCTTTCTCAATCATATTTACATGCATTAAATGTGTCCATAGCAAATAGATTTTATTTTCATCACTGAACACAATCTGAAACAAAATATTTATATACATAAATGTTTAAGCAGTCAGAGAAGGTATGTGAAAAATATGGCAAATGAAAAATAAAAAATAATCTTTTCTACCCAATCCAAGTCTTTCAATCTTGTGGACTCGTATCTGATATGGTTCTGCCAATAGCCATGCTCTACCAATGCAAGATAGAGAATTTAAAAGGCGTCATGCAGTTTATGAGGACACTTTTAGATCTCATTGTTTCCTTATTTTGTTCATGGACATTATACGAATAAAATCCTAGCTGTTGGAACAATTTGATATTTATCTTTTGTAGGAAGTATAGATGGAGACTACCCGAATGTTTAATCGTTGGATAGGTTGTTTTATTCCGAAGAAAATTTCCCACTAATTTATGAGATCCCCCTATTTTCTATTCTACTTATCTAGCTCTGTTTCAATTTTCCTTATAGCCTCCCTTATGCCTTTTTCGCGTTCTGATAATTGTAAGCAAAGTGGTATAGTACTTAGAAATTTCCAAAAAATACAACAGTTATCCAAATCCTGATTTGACGAGAAATTGATCACCTATATTTATGTGCCGCATTATGCATGTTCGGGGGGTACCACGTCTCATACGCATGACCATTCTTTTTGACGTATTTCACCCCTTAGTGCAACGATTCTTTTCCCATATTCTAATATTTTTATTTTAAATTAAGAATTTTAAAGCATTCAAGGTGGATCTATAAATATGACGAGAAAAAATACATACATATGTATACATACAAGCACGTACAGATCCATTAAATTTTGAATTTTGCAGTAGGACTTGTAAAGGGTTTGAATGCCTTCAACCAAATTATTAAAACATTTTTGCGAATACTTTTCCTAAGAGTTAATATTTTTTAAAAATGTTTTTCATGATTAATATTTTTTTGTAATTCTTTATATAATAAGGCTGTTAGAACAACAGTATTTAACTTTTTATGAATATGATAGCATGTTTAACGGTTCTTCGTACGAGTTATTTGAAAAAGATAACAATCGAGATATAAAGATAAAAAAAATGATTGTTTTGAATAATTTTAAGTCACAACATACACACACTCACTCACGCGTGAGTGAGTGAGAGGATATTAACGTCGCACTGATTAGCAACACGAGGGCTTTTGGCGACGGTCCGCGTAATTTTGAACCATGGTCAAGTGACGCGGACGACACCTGAGCTGGCATCCCCCTCTCCTAACTACCACACCACACCAACGGGAGGACGTTTGCGCTCTCGACAGATTTAACGTGCATCGCGCCCCTACGTGGCGGATCTTTAGTGGCACTAGGATCGAACTCATGACACGCTAGCCATGATCCGATGCCTAGACCACTCGGCCACCGCGGCCGTCACTCACTCACGCACACGCATATATATATATATATATGTGTGTGTGTGTGTGTGGAAGTCAAATAAATACATATGGCTGAATTATCCAGTATTGCACAGGTTCATCTGTCAGTCAATATATCAATGCTATTTAAGAAAAATATGAATATTAAATTATCGTGTTGAGAAAATTCCGCATAGGTCATTATTATTTGAGCTCTACTCAACTAAAGAGACGTATCTGCCAAATTCCAAATATATAGGCCTATTATCTCGAAAAGGTGGTGTTTATTTATAACAACCCCAGAAAATGCCCCGTTGTGTCAGGTTTCACAAACTCGTTTCTTAGAAGATCTTTATTCATTGAAAGAAACATGACCACCACTTTTCAAGTCCTTAGGTCTATTATATATATATATATATATATATAATTCAGGAGATCTCCTGCTGAGTGCGTGAATGAGTCTTTTTTCCCCATATATTATATATATATAAAGATTAGCTTTTTTGTGCAAGAATTATAATTTATGTCCTTTTAAAGAAAATATTTCATACAGGAAACATTTTCTTAGCATTAATAAGGAATCTGAATAATTATATTACCTCATGCATACCATACATAACTCCTATATGCGATCTCATTTATCTTTCCTATATAAAAGTATACCATCTTCAAAAGACTCAAATATATTACTCCAAGAAAAGATCTATTTTCGACGGGAAAAAAGATTTATGGCCTCTAATATTTGATGGTTCAGAGAATCATTCTTCTCTCTTTCTCTATGTCTGTCTCTCTCTTTAGTGATCTTTTTGTCAGCATTAACTAGTTAATGACAGCGAGTTGTCTCGGTTTGATGGCATTATAGTTATTTTTCTCTCACGATAAAACTTTACTTTAAATGGTGACAGTTTATTGTAAAGATATGGTACACTTAATTGTCTAAATACTTCAAAATTTTTATAAATTATCGTATGGAACTTATGAATATATTAACGATGAGGCATTTTTTAACTATTGAAAAGATTTTGATTCTTATTCTTGTGTCTTGTGTTATTAAAAACACACATGTTGACATGCTGTTGAACAGGTTGCATTATTTTCATGTTGCTCTAACGATTAACTTTCTCATATGTTATAGTATTTACAATAACTAGAAAGAAAAGAGATATTCTTGAATTTTCTTCAAATACTTTTCACTGATTTAATTTACTTCTATTGTAATTGTGTGCTTTAATGTGAGTTTATTGGAATTTACTTTATTTTATTTAGTTTTAATTACTTTTATTGCAGTTATAAGTTGTATTTTTCCATTTTATTTTGGTATGAAATTTATTTTAAGAAATTTGTGAAATTTGTGTCCATTGTAAATTTTATCTAACAAATGGTAATGCTATTTTCTTAAGGTATTAGAAATATTCTGATATGCTTGAGTTATAATTAACGAATAGATTCACGCACACAAAATGTTGATACTGAAATTGAAATAAAACCCCCCTTTATAATTAAATTTAGAAATAATAGAAAATTATAATGTGAACTTGCTAAAAAAGCTTAAATAATTAATATATAAACAGAAGAGCGATTTGTATCTGGAAATATGTGTATTACATCAAAAGTAGATAACACTAGTTCATTTCTTGAGCTCATAATACAATGAAACTTAGCACATTACTCAGACATAATACAAAACATTTTGCTCTTTAAGATGTCGTAACTCTTAAACAGATGAATTGGAAAACATTTTAGCATTGAAGAGAAGAAAAATTAGAATCACATCTCTTAAGAAAGATTTTATAACTTTACATCTTTTTCATTCTTTTATCCAGTCTTATCTTCGAAATTTAAAACCTTTGTATATTCGAAAGTTATTCATTTTCTATTTTTTTTAATTAGAACAGTATGAAACCAGATAAATATTAAAATATATTCAAGATGATGTTTTTTTTTTTTTGTCATCAAAAATATTAATAGTTTCAAAAGTACAAAGAAAGAAGATAACATATTGTAAGCAATCTAATAACATTAAGCAATATATAGCTTCTTTTGATGATAAATCAATACTATTTTAAACTCCCAAACGATAAAACACACTTTTACAACAAAGAGATTTCAATAAAAGCTAGAATTTAAGAGAAAAATGACAACAAAAAAAGAGAGAACAAAAATATATTCAACAACATTCTGACCACAAAAGAATCCCTATCCGAACTATATGCCACATTAACCTTTATCTTAATAACTTAAAAATGATCTTTAAAAAATAAACCGGAATACTTTTAAGAACCAAAAGATTTAATTGCTCCCGATGTACATCATTAGGAATATATTGTGAACAATTCGTGACTTCCCTGTACTGCACACGCAATCCATGCAGGAACTTTTGGCTCACTCAAAAGGCCACACGCAAATTATAGAGCCACTTAAATACTAAGCCAGCAGCTCATAAAGTTAAAGTTAATTTAGTGTTATGTGGTCCTCAGACACTAATGTCGGCGGGTCTAATTTTTCAGATGTAAAGCATATTCGAAAAAGGAAGTGCAAACGATTATCACCGTGTTAATAAGCGACTGTAAAAGCGTTACTTCAATGAGTACCATGCCACGCTAGGCTTTAAATGTTTGTAAGCCTAACTTGGATAACCAAATCCTTAATGAAGCACAATAAATATTTTTCTTCTCCTGGTTTAGGTTATTTAGGTAATGGTCGTGAAAATGGGAAGTTTTAAGTTATTTTATCGATTGTCCCTTTTATGCTTCTCAAGTTATTCAGTTTTATTGTTTCCATATATCGCTTTGGATCATAAGACTCGAAAATTGGTGTCGGATTTTCTTTTTCATCTGAAGAATTCAATTACCTTTCTTTTATGATGACAATTTATTTCATCACATTTATTTCTTAATGGAAAAACAAATTGTGACAATAATAAAATACTTAAAGGGACAAGATGATGAGAATCGATATTTTTAAGTGGTGCTTTGCAGTGTCAAATGTTTGAGAAATTTAGCCTTCGAGAATGTAATTAATTTAGAATTTTTTTTAAATGGGTTTTTTTTATTTTTTGAAGTAATTGAATAAAATAATTTAATTTATGAAAACAAATTATTTCTTTATGAAGGGATTCTTCTCTTTGTGAAAAATTGATTTTGTGCTATGCCAAAAAACACATCTGCTTAAAAAAGTCAGACCGTTGAGATTTAAAATGAATGTTCTTCTTAAAAGTTATTTAATTCTACACACATAAAACCTTTAACTAATTTAAAGCTTTTATTGCTATACATATACGGATTATATAAAAATGTCAAAAAGTCTTCACTGCTATTATTTTAAAATATTTTTACTCTGCAGAAATCTAATTGAAAAAAAAAATTTTAATAAAATACTTCGAATTTTGGCTTAAAAAAATGCTTTTTTAAGCTCAAAAAATTTCCTTTTCAATTTTTTTTATGAAAAGGATGCGTTTTTTCCTGCTTCATCTTACTCCTTTTGTCTTAAGATAGAATTTGCATTTTCTAAAACAAGTATCAAAAAGATTTTTTTCTGCGAATATATTTTAATCTTTACTGATATTAAGGTAAAAATAAAGAAAAATACATCTTTCTCTTAAGAATATAATACAATTAAATGCATTTCAAGATTATATGTATATTAAATTTACAATAAGTCCAATTTATGCATATTAATACTTTTATTTTTAATTATTTATGTAAGGACACGTGTGAATTTATGTACAATGTAACATATACTATTATAAGTGAAATTAACAGAATTTGGATTATTAAGATATTAGGTGAATATTATATTTCTAGAAGAAAAGTGTTATGCTTAAATTTAATTATTAATTTTTTACTTAAATATATATATATATGATTCCGTAAATTATTAAACATCAGTACTTAATGTAAACAGATAATCTTTGTAACTGATTTCTACTGCAAGTATTTGAATGACTGTTTATAAACTTTGCACTCTGAAACAACACGAGGGTTGTTGGTTACTGACCTCGTACTTTTTAAGCTTCGGTCAAGAGACGAAGGTGAACACCCTATAGCTGGCACCTACACTGTTCAAACTTCCACACCGTAGGAAAAATTTTGAGCCTTAGTTGATTTAAGATGCATCAGTCCTTCTGTATGACTCTTCGGTGACAATAGGACTCGAACCCATAACACAATTCTCACTGGATTCTGACTGTGACCACCAAGCTACAGCTGCCCTGTAAGCATTCGAAATAGAGGTGTTTTATGATAGATAGTAGCTAAGATTAATTGAAATTATAAAATATTTGCTCTTAAGGAAAAAGGGCGATTTTTATGAGCTATAAGAAGTATAATGTTTTGTTAAAAACGATATCCAACAGTGAATTTATGTGGTTTCAGTTGTTAAATTAAACTTTAAAACAACCGTACATCGAGTAAGCAGAATTCGTTATGTTTAACTATTAAGTTTAGAACATACAATTATTTCCTTTAAATTTTCAAATTATGAACTGTAAGCACAATTGATTCAAGGTGTCTTTATGTTAACTTAATTCAATTTAGTATGGTGGAAAATTTGACAAATTTTGTACGTTAATTTCGTATGTCGGGATAAAATAGTATATATATATATATATATATATATATATAAATAATGCTATTTTCAGGGTAATTAAGGTCTTTTGAATAAGCTAGAAAATTGTATTTGTTTCAATTAAAGAGTGAAATATCCAACAATACTCAGTCAATAATCTAAAATAGCTAAAAATCACTTCACTTTTTCTTTACTGCAATAACCTCCAAACAGAAATAAAAACAAAAGCTCAATTTCCTGTGACCAGCTACCCCATCTTTGTCAACACACACCAAAGAAATCTATCCCGACGTCTCAAACAAAAACCCTTCCTTTTTCTCTTAAGTCCTTCTCGCCAGTAAAAAGTATTCTAACACTTCTCATTTAGAGCACTCATACTTCAACACACAAAGATAAATGGCCCTCTACTATCTGCAATATTTCACCCATCGGCAGTGTTTCTTTTTGATAAGGCAGTCTTCTGTATCCAAGGCAAACTCGCGTAAAATGCGCCCATCTCTCGGTATTATACTGACCACAAGGAAGAACAAAGATCCCAGATAAAAGGGGAAGGTCCCAAAGAAAAAGGAAAGAACTCGCAGTGCAGGAAAGCTAGGAATACAGGAAGATCGGGTTTTCCCCACATTGCTGGATTCTTTCTTTTTAGTTTTGCCTTTATTCGGGACGGAGTGATTTCACGGTTCGGCAGTTTCAGCTATGGAAGGAATAAGACCCTAGGCTGGCTAGCTAGAGAAGAAAATTACGGACGTTTTGGATGACTAGAGGAAGGATTATTTTTTCTTCTTTTTCTTTTCTTTCCTTTCGCAAAGCTTATGAAACATTTGTCCTTTGTATTATTTTAAATACTTTGGTGTCTATTCGTTTGCGAAAGTGTTAGTTATTGGAGTTTGAAATAAATTGCTGCTTTGGATTGATGAGTTTTTATGTTTCTCTCGCAACGGAAACTTGTCACAGGGATTTTAGAAAGCCATGAATGTACATATATTTTTTTTTATTTTGCAGTTTTCTTAATTACATTCCAAATAAAGATTAGTAACTTTTGTGAAAATAACTATGTTAGTCCCGGTTTGTTAATTTCTTAAAAAAAAGAAATTTCTAGAATTCTAAAGATTTGTTTTCTTTCCAATTACCTTTTTAACCTATCCAGAAGCATTTTTTAACTAACAATTTGTTATTAAAAATGAATAACAATGTATTTGAAATCACGAGGTATCCGAATATATACAGAGTAAAAGCTTGGCGAAGTGTGGATTTTAAAATCGTCTTATTTTTAATGATGACCCCTCTGTAGCATTCGAGAAACAAGTACTTGTTACAACATTTCTCCGGGGCGTTATATGAGTATATAATTATTTATAACGAATTGGAATATCTCTGAACCCGTGAGGCTAATATGACAACAACGATCATTTGACATGTGGATTACAGATTTTATTCTTGTTTTACTGAAAATTATCAAGAGGATAACGGAAATTGGTCTTTCTAAATTATATTGAAAACCAATATCTTACGTTGTTCTTTAAATGTAGAAGAAGCTGACGTTTCGGTACAATTTAAAATCTTGTTTTAAAATTAAAAAGTTTTAATTAATGGTATATTGGTATTTTACTATGTTATAAATTTTTAGAAAAATACATTATTGAACTGCCATGTCTTCAATGTCATTTTAACATTGTAACATTCAAATGAGGTCTAATATCATTTCAGTGGGCTCTAGGAAAAAGCTACCCTTTCTCAACATCTTGCCAAATTTTCTTGAAGGACAAGTATTTAATTGTTCGACTTTACAATTAAATCAGAATTTTGAGAAATAATAATCATACAAATCATATATGGGATTAAAATGAACAAAAAAAAATTAACAAAGAATCACTTATATTTTTTACACTTGAAATATTTTGTTTAAATTATTTATGTTTCATCAATCTATTTTTAATCTGTACTAGCATAACATTTTTGTTTTTATTATAATTGCTTTCTAGTAAAGTTATACGAAGAAGGAAAAGGTTAACGCCTAAAATTTAAAACATACAGCATACCCTGCTTGGAAAAAATAAATTACAATGGGAAATGTCAATTACTTACAATTATTGTATCTTTACCCCCCCCCCACTTAGATTAATTTATTCTGATTCATTCTGTAGAACTAAAGCTATAAAAATATAATTTAAATCATAAAAGGTTCTCTAAAGAATTAATGTCGAATATCAAAATATCTAAATAATTTATTTAATATACAGGTAGAGTGTCAAATTTGACGTGTTTATTTACTAAATATAGGTTAAAAGATAGCATGATTAATTTTAACTATCAAATATAAAGAGACTTGCTTGATTCAGAAATTCAATAAAATTATGAAATATTTGCAGTTTGAATTCATTTTATTTTCATATCGTAAGCAAATGTTTCTAATATGAACTTCATACTAATTGAATTTTCGTATTTAACATACTATTTACGCTCGCAATGCGCAGTTTTCTAAATTGAGTGTCAAATGCAATATTAATATTGGAGGTTCAATTTTATTACTTGTTATTCTGTTCACGTATAATTTTTTGTTCTTCTGTTTCGATACAAGAGGTTTGATTCTTCATAAAAAGATATTCTAAAACACTATGATTAGTAATAAACAGGAAATTTCATCTTCGTATTTGACAGGGAGAAATTGGAAGCAATCAAAAAGAATCTGATAATTCGAAATATACACTCAGGAACATTGAAAATAGCGACCCAAGAAGAAAGCATCGGATTGAAATGAAATTTAATACACATAATGACACAGATGAGAGATTCACTTGATCTCAAAAACAAGACAATTAAACGAATACAGAGTGTGCAACGACACAAATACTGGGCAACTTCAATAGCGCGTTGGACCACCTCCAGCTGCAATACATGCCGCCACACGGTCCGGCATTGAGTTGATTAGACACCTTATGTTGTCCTGAGGCAGATGGGCCCACAAATCTTGAACAGCCAACTCTAAATCATGTACAGATTGACACGATGGCATCTGCCGTTTTAGCTGATCCCACATATGCTATACAGGGACAAATCGGGGGAGCGGGCCGGTCATGGAAGAGTCTGAAAATGACGTAGGAAGTTTTGAGCAACTCTTGCTGTATGCGGACGAGCATTATCTTGCTGGAAAATTGCCCCTGGGAGATCATTTAGGAAAGGTCCTACATGGGGTCGAAGAATATCATCAACGTAACGTTGGCCCGTTAAGGTTCCACGCATCACAATTAAAGTGGACCGGCTATCATAGGCTATGCCCCCCAGACCATTACACCAGCTGTGCGGGAAGTGTGACGTAGAACAATGTGGGGGAATTGTACCGCTCACCAGGGCGCCTCCACACCTGTACACGGTTATCATCTGTCCCCAAAACAAATAGGGATTCATCACTAAACACAACTTTTTGCCAATCTGTGACATTCCACATTGATCTGGCTTGGCACCACTGTAGACACAGTTGCTGATGTTCCGGTGTTAAAGGGAGTGCACGGAAAGGGTGCTTGGATTTAATATTTGCTTCTGCAAGGTGTCTGGAAATTGTTTGTGGAACAATTGCTACGCCTACGTCTGCTCGTATCGTTGAACGAGTCACTGTGGGGTCCACAAGTGCTTGCCGCACGATCCTTCGATCCTTTCTCCTCGAGGTCTTCCTGGTCGCTCCAGACCCGGATTTCCGCGCGTGGGTACCTTCTCGTGTCCAATTTCTAACGGCACACTCCGAACGATCCACCTGGCCAGCAACACGGCGCGTCGACCAGCCTGCAGTGTGATGATCAGGCCTCTCTCAAACTCGCTTAACTGTGAGAAATGTCTTCTAGCACGTTTACCTGGCATGTTTCGCTTACCAAAGTCTTCCTACAATCGGCGGGTAATCGTCACGTTTCTGAATCTTCGAATTTGCGCTGGCTTATATAGCACCCTCTTCCTGATTGTAGCGCCACCTCGGCGTGTATGAGCATGCGTATTGGCACAAAACATGGATCATTTGCATATCACATTACGCTGTACTTATTTGCAAAGTTTTGCGATTGTACTTAGCTTCCTTCTTGGGTCACTATTTTCAATGTTCCTGAGTGTATTTATTACAGAATAATATTACCAACACTGTTGTATCTATAAAGCAGATTTAGACTTGAATATGACGTAAGTCACATATATATAGTACATTCTAGTACACTTGTGTAAGAAATTGTGGAGGATCTGCAAAAATAACCTTATTATTTTCCCTCTGTTAAAGTTTATAATTATTATAATTCTTAAGACACCAGTTTCAGTATAAAAAAGGAGATCTCAGAATTTATTTAAATAAATAAAATTAACAATCATCTTTTATATTTCTTGTTTGTTTTTTTGGTCACTTCTTCTAATACATCTTACACAAAAAGAGTCGAGATGTCATACATTAACGGAATGTATTTATAGAATGAAAGAAAAATGTATCGGCATTATATAACTCAGCATACTCAAATATAAATATAAAATATTTTAATTGAATTAATAAGCATCCTTTAGTTGAAGTTGTGTGATAAAAATATCATTCATGCAAAATAAATCTGAACTACTGCTAAGCAAATCCATTGCAATTATAAAATAATGAGTGAGATGTTTGAATGACTTAACCTTACTTTTAGATATTTCGTGACCTTATGGCTAATATAATTTAAGGTAATCAATTGCTAAGTAAAGAAAAATATACTTAAATATTCTGTAATTTTTTCAATGAAATAAGATTATTAGAAAATATGTAAGAAAATTAAATTTACATTTTGAGAAAGAAGGAATGAACGGTGAAATAAAGATAAGTGCAAACAAATTTTGCACTTTATTTATCAGGGTGGGGTTAATTAAATTTTTTATTTAAAGAAATGTGTGTCATAATTACTAAAAAGAAAAATTCAAATGGTTCCGATGAATCATGTTTAAAATTAAGTGATATTTACTTATCTTCCAATGTAATGTAATTGTAAATTACAGCATTGCAAAATAATATTGATTTTTTCATTCAATGAAAGCATTAAAAAGAATAGTTCTCAATTTTTGTCTTTCGGTCCCTATTTAATATTAAAACAAATTACCAAGCCAAACTTACGAACGAACTTAACAATACATTCTACTATTCAAAAAATAAAACAGTTCACTAGTAACACAATCCACGCAATAATACTTGAAATAAATTTACCATTCCATCTAATTCAACGGTATCTGCTTTCACACGATACCCCTAATGCCTCGCTTATCACAGCACGAATTTTAATTCATATTCTCTAACAAAACAGCCATTTAGGAAAGCTGAAACATATCCTATGATTAATGTATTTCGTTTTCAAAAGAATTGCATTGCCTTGTTGCAGGACAGCAGACATCAATTGAGAGACTCGAATATAAATTTTCTTCCTCTTACCATGTGTGACAGAACGTATTATTACGTCCAACCCATCACGTCAGGAGCAGTAACAACATTTCCTGTTGCTTGCTGCGATCGATGGTTGTATTGGATGTTTAAGCAGAATCCTGGGACTAAGGACATTTAGGGGTAGACATTCCTCGTCGAGATGGTTTATTAGTCACTTGGGAATCTTTTTTTCTTTTGTGTGTAAGGAAATTATACCTTTCAGAATGGTTGTTCTGGCGTTTGTGACTAGATCATGTTACCATATTAATGTTTTTCGTGTTTTTATTAGGCTGTTAATCTTCAGTCTGAGATTAGTAAACATTTCTATAACGTGTCTGTAGATATTTTTGTGTGATAAGTTTATTTTCATTAACTTTGTGAAATAATAAGTAAATGACAAAGCACTAAATTGCTTAAAAATTATTTAATTATGTTTAATTTATACGATTCTATGTCGAAGTTGATGACACAATTCAACAAGGTATCCTTAATTTTCAATTTAAAGCTCAGATTTAGAACTGTAATAAATTCATGAAAAACTATTTGAACTGCTTTTATTGAAATTAGAGATACAAAACAGATTGAAGTAAATATATGCATAATGTAAAGCTTTAAATTTATTTTTTTATAAAAAAAAAAATTAAGATCACAGACACACATACATAATGAGATAAGTCACATAGCAAACGACAAGAAATGTCACCGTCCTGACAAGATGAGATGAGTTGTATGTGTTACGGGAAAGAAAATTTATATATTCTGATATCTCAATTTATGTCCGTTGTCTAACAACTAGACAATGCAATTCTTTTGAAAACGAAGTGCATTTCTTATGTTAATAAATGGCTTCTCTGGAGAATGGGAATTAAAATTCGTGCTGTGAGATACACAAGATATAAAAATATCGTGGGAAGGAAAGATCCATGTAAAATTATCACATGTTTCACTTAATTGAACAATTCATTAATTATTAATGAACTGTAATATTTCATTAGAATAAATTTTTAATTAACTCATTCTAGTGTGATAAACAGTTAAGTATTTTGAAATATTACCTTTAAAAACCAGAATTAAAAGTGAAAAAATGATATTGTGATTATTTTGTTTCAATTAGTGGAAATTAGTATTTTTTTAATGTTATAACTTTCAATTGCACTATATTAAAAGAGAAATAAATTATTCTTCTTTGCACTCAGAATTACACCATTTGGTGATAATTATAAATTAATTAGAAATATTAATAGTACAATTAATTGGCACTATTCTGATATACAACGTACAGTTTCAAAGTTAAAATCTATGTATCTTAGTTTCATGTTTTTCATATCAGTTTTTAAAACTAATTAATTTAATTGTGGTACTTTTTCTATATAATAAGGGAATTTTCTGCTTAAATTTTATCGAATTGAAGAAATATATAGAAAACTAAGTATTTCTTTTATCTGTAGATTGATGTTTTTAGTATATTCATATATATATCTGAGAACATGATCGTTGTGGGTATTGTTAAGAGCACTTCAGCCCTGTCAGGCTCTTACCTCTTTAGGGTATTGTGGAGCATTGTACCGATTTCCTATTATCCAGTGTAAATTAAAATGTTTGAAATTGAAGAATAATTTATTGTACTTATTTAATAAATTTATTTTACAGGTAAGAAGATTAAATTTAAAACATGGAACGATTTTAAAAGCTACAAATCTAGCATTAGTTAAGATCAAAGAAAATAGTAGGGGGACGCCTAGCCCATCCGGTTGCAACTAATGTCGGAAGTTTTGAAGGAGGAAAAATTTAGCAGAAGCATTTTATCAAAGTTCTGTAAGTGATAGGAAGCTTTCAGATTGGCAGACTCCAGAATTCGGCTATTTAGATATATATAGATTTCAAAAGTTAAACCTTCAAACACAGCGGAATCTGAGAGCAAAGTCAAATTATTCAAAATTTTAAGACATTTTTTTTTTTTTTTTTTTTTTTTGCGAAGCATTCATTTTAGTCACGCAAGACCTTTGAATTATTTCTTCTTAACGTGATTATCTTCATATATAAAGCTGAAAAACAATATTGTAGATTTTCTGCTGTTATTTTACGTTTCTTTTACATTTAAAAAAATCTGTTCATTCAGTGCAAAATCTTGCATAGAGTTATATCTATAAAATCTAAGAACTGCTGTAAGATTTAATAAAATCCAGATTTTTTTCAATTTCATTATTAAAAGAGGTTAAAACAATTTGAACTAACCAACCTAGGCATTCCATGTAGCGTATTTTATTACAAAATGAATATTGATATTTGTAAAGTAGTTTTGTGAATGGAGAGCAATGTAAGCAAGTGCATAAATTTAAATCATTTTCTTTCATACTCCTAGTCGCTTATAGCTGAAATCTTGAATGTAATCGAAGCAGATTTTGTAAACAACACGCAGTTTTAATAACACAACAGCAGTTTCTCAATGATGAAATAAAAAGTGTTACATTTTTATATTTGAAATATACGATTGATAAAAGTACTATAAATGTTAAAACGTACGTCATATATATATATATATATATCCAAATAATTCATTTTAACTGGATTTATATTAATTTTAATTAGGTTTAAATAATTGGGATAAAAAGAAATATTGGGATTAAGATTATTATTTTTACCAAAAATAATTAGATCATCTATGTATCTAAAAATGTAATAGTCGTTATTTATAATATATTTATATTCGTAAAATTGTAAATATAAATTAGCCAAAGTATTGTTAGCAGGACCACCTTGAGGCAAACCCTTAGTTTGCTTATACAAGAACCATTAAAATTAATGTAGTTTTCTTTTAAGACTAAAATCATCAGAGTTATAAATTTTTATAAATTAATATTAAGTTTATAATTACTATAGTATTCCAAAATTACACTAATAATATCATTGAAATCAATGGAAGAAAATTCTTCAAAGTCTTAACTATGAACTGAATAAATATTTTTATTTTTAAAAAATCTATAGTATCTTTACTATTTTTAATTATACTTTTATTAGATTGCATATTGATGAAGTTTTGTATAATATTATGCAGCATTTTACCTGCAGTAATGATATATGTGTTAAAACCATTGTTACCATTCTAAATTTAACAGGATTTTTATGGAATTTAGGTGTATAAAATAAATATGAAAACTTAATCTTATGAATGGAAACACCCAATTTTCCAAACAGCAATAGTTCGATTATTAATTTCTTTATGGACAAATCAAATCTTTTAAAAGATCCATTGTAGAAAAAGTGTTCATTAATCATATTATTATAAAAATATTTACGATTTACAGCATAATTTTCAGGCACTTTGTCTGTGAAAACAATAACAAAATTCTTTTGTAAATCATAAATCTTCTTTTTCACATTTTAGTAAGTTCTGATTTAGAATGGTAATTAAATTTCAGCAAGTTTTTCAAAATATTGTACTTATATATATATATATATATATATATATATATACTGTTGAATTGTTTTAATAATGTTTGCATATTCGTAACAAATCCTTTGAGAGCTCTCCAAATGTCTATGAATATTTCTTAAACTTCATTACATTTAATCAGTAGACTGTTGTTAACCATTAATTTTTTTATAAGAAATATTTACTTTTTTCTTAATAACACAATTTGTTCAGCACTCGAAATAGTTTCATTTAATTCCCTTCCTCAAACAAAAATATATAAATTAAATTAAGACTTATGTTCAAAAGCATAGCAGCTTAAATATCAAAGCATCACCAAATTTTACTATTGGCTTCTGCATCCTTATCTCAAGAGTTAAAATCTATTGACTTTTTGCTTGATTTTTTTCAAAAATGAGACATAAATTTTTAAATCATTAAACCATTTGTTCGATATTACTTATTTTTGCAATAAAAACATTAAAATACTTAATGGTGAATTTCTCCTTTTTTTTCGTCATGAAATCTAAGTACATTAATAAAAAAATTAATATAGCTACAATCTTTAAAGTAAAAAATAAATACTTATGACTGAGAAAATATTAAAGAGTACTTTATTTCTGTTTTATTTTAATTTTAAATAAAATAATTCTTAAATCAGAAAAAAATTAATGAATTATGGACACATTATTTTTATTAAATTTAATTTCAAATGAAAAAAAAAAAAAGAAATATTTAAAAAAATATTCCAAATGACACTTGATTTCATTTTACATTTTGAAAGGAAGTATAAAAAAATGGTATGAAGTTTTACTTCTATGTTATTCGTCTGTCGAAAAATGAGTGTGGAAGAGTTTTCCCTCATGACATTCAGATATATTGTTGCATAGATCGGGTTCGTAGATTTTATGCTATCATTCTTGAGGAAGGAAACAGTTCTTTAAGAGCGATGGAAATTTATTGGGGGGGGGGATTCTTAAAATACCAGATACAGCACTAAACTTCGCACAATAAATCTCAGAAGATTTTCACACCTTCTACAGCACTCAGATACAACTATAAGTGTCTAAAAATACAAGCATGCAAGTTTAAAGAATATCAGCAAGCAACCACACACCCGTAGGAAAGTCAACACTTCTACACCCGAATTAATACTGACTTAAGTTCAGCAAGGGACTGCTATTTATAGTCTGTTCGGCTAAATTCCTGCGTTTTCTCGAAAATTCCGCTTGCATCAGATGTCATGAGGTTATAAACTTTTCCACTTGCTTCGAGAGGCATCCATAGTTGCTAACATGGCTACCAAAAATTATGCCAACTTGGCTGTATCGTCAATATTTGGCCAAGTTTCCATTATAATGTAAGTGACAGCATTTCTTGCGAATATTACAATTTTCATCAGAACATAATACAACAGAAAGTAATATTAACATATTAAACATTCAGATATAAATTACTTTCAGTATCTTAAGATGAAATTCAGCATTAATTAAACAATAATTGTAACAATATTATTGCTTAACTTAAAGAAATATTATTACAAAAATCCATCTTAAGTTTTTATTCCCTTTATTTACCCTTTAGGGAAATTATTATGCTTCTGAAGTAACACTTGTCATTTCTATATGGCTGAATGTTAAAAATTGAAACATAAAATGAGCAATGGATGAACGTCGTTCTTAATTTTAAGAACATTCTAACTAATATATGCTAATTTTAATTCATTTTTGATCTAAAAGGGCAAGCAGTTTGCAATTTTTAGTTACTGAATAAATAATATGAAGAGTAACAAAACAAATGCATAATTTACGAATATATTTTTCATTCATGGAGATGATAAAATAAAACAATATACAAAATAAATCGTTCAAAAGGCACCACCATTTTTATTTTGATAATAATTATTTGTCAGTGAAAAATATTTCAAAGGTACTTTAGCTTAATAAATTCCGTGCTCATAATTCAATAATATAGCCTGCTCTGTTATATTCATGAATAAATAAAACAAATGTAAGAGTCCTCCAAGATTATCATGACAAAATAAAAATAAAAACTCCCCTCATTCCGTATAAAAATAAGTTCCATATTCTGGCATCGAACGATGTATACTCATTTAATATTCTGTCGGAATAAATTGGGAATAAACGCTACGAGAATTAAGAATACGAAAGTCAACAAGCTTTGTAGTGTTACTTCTGAGAAAAGCCCTTTTCTAGTCTTAACTTCATTACATTAATAGACGCGAAGAATTTAATTTAGAATATTGAGAAAATAAACATTATTTCGCGAAGTCTTTTATGTATCAGATGAAAGTAATGTTTATTTCATTTTGCTTTGCGAATAAGTAAACATAGCTTGTTTGACTCTCAGATTACAGCTACTTTGTCAAAAATTCCGAGCAACAGTGCTCTTAGAATAAATAGAGATGAATCATCATTCTTCCTTCCGTAATAATTAATTTTGATGACTTTGAAAATATTTCATTTTGTAATGGAATGAATATAAATGCGTTTATATTTATCAGTCTCCATAATATATATTATGATTTAAACGTAGATGTTTCAATATTGTTCTTTTAATCAAAGAACATATATAACGAAATATTAAATAAATTATACATTGAGCGTCTTTATTATACTCCAATGCAAGAAACATCGAAATGCTGTGCTCTTTTGTTTATGTGGTAACTCTTTGATTCTTTTACATACACTGAGTCTACTCGACTTATAACCGATTTGAGGACCGACGAAAAAATCTTAAGTTTAATTTATATTAACCAACACATTTTTTACCCAAAAATATTTCCAAATTGTGCAGGATTTCTAAAATGTTTCTATTTTGAGTTTGATATTATGATAGAGTATGTGAAAGTGCATTTTATATTTTATACTGTACACGGTATTAACAAAATATAACATTGAGAACTTTTGTATTCACTCTTTATGTTTTTTGAGATTTTAAAGGCAGATGTTTTGAACTTGCATAGTTTTAAAATTGAGGGGAATGTATATATATATACCAGCTGGTACACCCGTTCATCGTACAGGTGAATTGAAATATTAAATTATATAGATAGAGGAAAATAAAGAAGTTTTTAATGAGTTAATTTTACGCGGATTGCAAATTAAACAAACAAAAAAAAAGCTTTTTTTGAATATCTTATCATATTTGTAAAATTTTAAGTCTGAAAGTCTAATAGCTGATAAAAAAGATTTTTTCTATTTATGACTTCCCGTAACTCAATTGTGGGTTGATTTTTGAAAACACCTTCCAAAGCTAATCTCTTTTCAGCAAAAGTAACACATTGTTCCAAATTTTTAACAATGAATGAGGAAAACAGTGTAAATAACTTATATATTTGTAATACGCTAATATTATTTTCTGTTGTATTTATTTTATGTTGAAATTATAATATTCGCAAGCTACTTCGTTCCTTACATTATAATGGAGATTCAATGGAAACTTAGCAAAATGTTGGTAATAGAGCCGAGTTGGCATCATATTTGGCAACCAAGTTGGCAACTTGGGAATTGATTAAACGGTTCAGAAGTTGCTTTGTTGTAACATCACCTGGTGGGGAGCTGCAACAAAGAGGATAACACAAACTCTTTATCCACAAAAATACATATACATGCCAATTTTCATAGTGATTGGTTAAATGGTGTTGGAGTGAAAAGATTCCATACTTACAAACATTCTTATATATATATATATATAGATAGATAGATAGATAGAGGCGTTTTGTATATATGGGTGCGTAAAGTTTATATTTGACAATTTCACTGGAATCAAACTTGTTATTAGTACATCTCACTCTGGTCGAGGGAGATTATAATTGTTGTGGGATTTTTTTTTCTGATTTTAGTTCCACATTTTAATGATTTTAGCACATACAGTGAAAAAGTGAAAAGCAGCAACACAAACAATAAAGAAATGCAGACTAAGGACAATAATAAATTGCGTTATCATCCTACACAGCTTCTAAACATTTTCTTACCAGAAACAACTACAATCTCTGATAATCACATGATTCCTGGTATTTAATATACTTATTGGGTCAGAAAGGAAGGCTTATGCAATGTTGTATTATTTTACTTTTAAAATTTGTGGCATGAGGGAACATGGCAGATTTTGATGTGATACAGACAATTTCCTGTTAGGTGTGTAAATTAAAAGAATTAATTAGCACGAGATGTCTTAGAAGTTTAAAGACTCTGTAATAAATTAAAGAAAATCTCTCGAAAGAAAATTTATAACAAACACATATGTATCTATATAACTTAGATATTAGTAACATGCTTATAGAAGAGAAAAGTGAATTGTAAGACTCTGAAATAGGGAACTTTATTGATAAAAATACAAGCAAGTGGTATTATGCAGTATAGTGCTTGATCACCAATATTCCTCACACAACATGAAAAAATACTTTCGTAGTGAGTTGTGTAAGCTATTATAGAAGTTCTACTGTAGACCATTTCATATACAGGGTGCGGTAAAAAAACTCGGACAAATTTCCTACCCCTAGAATAGTTAACGAATTTATTTTTAATTGGTATTTTCACGTTTCTTATCTACCACTTTCATAATAAAATATTTTTTTAATATATTTAATAGTTTGTACTTTGATTTATGTGTTTTTGATAATGTCGAGCAAAAGGTCTGCTATTTTAGAGTTGTTTCAGCAAAGGAAACGAATGTGTGAAATCGTTCGTTTGCTTAATGTACCTCGGCAAACAGTGTGTGATGCAATCTGCCATTTCAAAGAGCTTGGAAATGATATTTGACGTCCAGGAAGTGGGCGAAAACGCACTATAGACACTTCAATGAATCGTAAGACCATCGAAAAGCGAGTCTAGAGAAATCCGAGGGCTTGCATGAGACAGATCGCTCGTGACATGGGAATAAGTGACAGATTGGTGAGATGAATAGCAAAAACGGAGCTTGGACTGAAGCCTTACAAGTTGCGAAAAGTTCAGCTTCTCACTGGAAAAAAAAAACTCGTACGGCTCTGAAGATGCTGAAAACTTTTGAGACAGGCCGCAAGTCAGAGCTGGGAGAGATTCCTTTTCACTGATGAGAAGCTGTTTACGGTTCAACAAGTCCTTAATTCCCCAAACGATAGAATCTGGTCTGCGGACGCTCCAAGCACCTCGGCAATGGTTGAACATCGCCAATACCCAAAGTCGGTCATGGTCTGGGGCGGAATTTGCGCAAGTGGCAAAATACCTTTGGTTTTTGTGGAAGAGGGCGTTAAAATGAATCAAAAAGTGTATCAGAGGGACATTCTTAAAGCTGCTCTACTTCCGTGGCCCGGAAAGCATTTCGGAAATGTAAATCGGACGTTTCAACAAGACTCTGCACCAGCTCACAAGGCCAAAAAGACACAAGAGTGGTGCTAGGTGAATTTTCCAGACATGATATCATCTGAAGAATGGCCACCCTACTCGCCAGATATCAATTCCATGGACTACAATGTATGATCCATTTTGGAGTTCAGGGCCTGCACTAAATCGCACAAAACTTTGGACTCTCTAAAGCAACCGCTTCTGTTGGAATGGGATAGTTTGAAGGTAAAAAATTTGAGAACCATTTAGGAAAATTTCTGCAAGCCTTTGCGCTTCTGCATTGCTGCAAACGGCGGTCACTTTGAAACTAATTAAATTTATTTATTAGTGCGAGTGTACTCTTATTATTATTTGTAATATTTTGTTAATTTCTCATTTTTTTATAAAGTTATAAAAAAAATTGTTTGTCTAGGTTTTTTTGCCGCACCCTGTATTTTGAAACTTGCAATGTTAGCCTAAGCGTGATATCTCGTACCAAGTCATCCAAATATTTCTAATAGAGAGAAAAAAACCAGGGAAATACCTTGCTACAGTGAAAGTGTGTTGTTAATTGGTTAAGATTCTGTACAATAATGCAGTTGAGCCCTGTTTTATTAAAAAGCAGTTGAAACTGAAAATTTAGGAAAGGCACACAGTTGCGTGTACAGTGTCAAATAATCAGTACAGAATACCAAGCATGGTTTGATAAAAAAACGTACTAGCGCCCAATGCTGTTACACCAAGTCTTCTGCATATGCGACACCGCACAAAAAACCATGAATTTTGAAGCTGATTACACTATTTTGACACAGTATTTGACTACAACTTCCTCCAAAACAAAAAGTAGTCCCATTAATGAAATCCACTCCGTACCATTCTCTCATTGATACGCTTTTAGACCTTCTTGAGCCTGAGGTGTGTGACGCAGGAATGTGTCTTATTATATACACATACAGAGTAAAAAGTTACAGCTCATATTTGGGTATTATGTATATTAGACAACCTACCTTCTAGCAGTTTAATTATTCGATTTTTGTCAAACTCATCCGTTCTTCCATACTACATGTGGTTAGAATTGGTAACACTTGGCAAATGCTGTTAAATGACAGTCGCTGCATTGGTATATGAGTGTTAAGTCACATGTCATGAAACCACCGAAAGATGCTGCAATTTCTTAAGAAATGCTCGAGAGATGTTACCACTGCCAATTGGATGTCTCCAGCAGCGACTACCTGGTTAATTCGCCCATATTTCACAACATGTCTTTTCTCTTTTAGGCCTTTCTAAGCCTGGGTTGATGCTGGAATATGCCTTTTTATATCTGCAACAACATGTAACAGTTGATTTTAATATTTTATCACTTTGCTTATAAGAACATCTATTTTCTCCATTTTCTCCAAGTTTATTTATTTGGTTTTTGTCAAACTCATTCAGTTACTTTCAGCCTTATCTCTGGGGTATAATCCAATGAAACGTGATGCAATAGCATTATATGAAATGATTTTATTCCGCTATTGAATGCTCATTTTTTAAAGGACATGCAATGTGTTAGAGAGCTACCTTGCTCGATTCGAAAGCTCAAATGATTCTGAAAATTTAATCATTTGCTTCTCTGAATCTACTATTTTTCCAAATTCAATATCGGCCTATTTTTTAGAAGATTAACTTTTCTAGATGAGTAATCAGGTAAGTAAATAAACAAATAAATAAATAAATAAAACCTATCAATGCATCACGCAAAGTTTTGAAAAAAGAAAAAAAGTGACTGTTCTTTCTCAATTTTTATAACTAGATAATTGACGTGTCGTTATTGTTCTAAGTGTGAAATTTGGGGTTGGAGGAATGAGGAAAAAGTTCCGTTTCTTTAAAAAATTTCTGTTGGCACAAGAGGCCCAGAAAAATATTTTTTTGTAAATGTAATATTTCGATATTTCTATTCTAAAATGAATAACTGAAGTAGTCTATAACTATATATGCTGATATAAGAAAACGTTGACTAAAGCTTTCTGTTTAGGATACATTCAGTCAAACGTTCAGTATTTGTTACTCTGCAACGGTATGAAGTTCTTAAATCTGACGTCTTAACCATGTGTTCCATGCATATCCGACTGGAGAAAAGTCTAGCAACCATGTTGACCAAGGAAGACTTGCAACGTTACGGACGCAAAATCCACACAAAGCTAGGTGCTCCGTATAATATAGCATCATCTATTTAGAAAGTGCCTCTAAAATGACGTGTTGAAATGATAACATCGCCAGCTGCAAGATATCATCAAGTCATTTGGTTGTAAAAGTTGTACACAGGATGACTGAAAACGACCTGTTGTTGAGAGAGATAACACTATAAGCCATCAGACCACAGGAATGGTTATATGAATCTATAAAAGAAGGCTGATTAGGACTGACACCCGCACCTCCCCCGCCTCGGATCCAATGATCATTCGATCCTCTAAAATTGAAGTCAGATTCATCACTGAACACTAAACGATATCAGTCTGTTTTAAAGACAAAAAAAATGTCACTTGAAAAAAAATTTTGATTTTTTTTATAAGTCTGAGAAATTACTTACTTTTTTAAAATTCCTTAATATCTAAGGCAAGTGCCTTTCTTTCCTTAAAATAAATTTATTGATTAATTAATATGCATTATAATCATTTTGAAGATCATACAATTTTAGTAAATTACGACGAATCGTAAGCAGTTAGGACTAAGATATAAATTCCTGCATTTGCTGCAGGTAATTCATAAAATTCATTGCAGTTTCGATGGATTTTGGAAATAAATTAAATATATGTAATCGATCATACTTTTAGTCAAACCAAATGGCTCTGGATGGATTGATGAAAATAAATTACATAGCAATTATTTTAATCCACAATATTTGTCAGAATATCTGCTAGTGGTACTTAAAGATTAAACAAAACAGCAAACTTCAAAAGTTACGATCCCGTTGCACACATTTTAAAAACTCGAAATAAAATCTAGTGAAAAAGAAAAACAAAACTTCAAGAGTACTTTTTAAGATTTTTTTGCTACATTCTTCTGCAGAAAAATCTTGTTTTAAGTCTTGACAGGTATTAATTTTGCCCATCATATATACACTTTTTAATTTCAAGTTTAAAAAATACAGTATGGAAATTTCTGAAAACTTCACATGTTTACTCATATTTTTTGTAACTACGTCCGTTTTTTTCTTAAAAAAATTATTCAGTGAAGTACTTGTTAAGTGAGACGCTACAAAAATATTTTCTTAATCATAACTCTTCTTTTTTAGAATTTACGGCAAAATAAGCCATTATAAGGAAGTTCATACTTTTCTTAGTGAAAGGAGGAATTGGAGTTTTAAAATTATTATGCTATTCATTTATACATACATATATACCGTATTTACTCGAATTTAAGCTGCATTTTTTTCCAATGTTAATGCTATTGAACACTTTGTGCGGCTTAGAATCGAAAGGAAAAAATTCATTGGAAAATACAATTAAAGCAATTCCAGGTTCATGTATGTATTTAAATGTTTGTGATATTGGCATTATAACTAATTATTTTCTCCTTTTAATTATTTCAATTTCGTAACATTAAATATCAATAAACCATCTTACAATATTTTTCTTTTCTTACAAAACTTGTAGAGAATTTGGATCGATAGTGGCTTAGATTCGAATAAATATGGTATATACACACTCACACACACACACACACACACACACATATATATATATATATATACATATGTGTGTGTGTGTGTACATATGTGTGGGGGTGTATTTTATTGTTATATGATGTTTACTATACTTATAGATTAATGTCGCCTACCGCATATCTTATTTTGATAATTATGTGTATTTCTTTTTTGATACTTTTATATTGTTATTTATATTCTTAGGTGTTTAAAATTATAAAGCATTTTCGTATTTTCTGTGTTTAACATGATTTTTTTTGGATCCTTTAAGTATTTTATTAAAAAATGCCCTGTGATTTCTATTCATAATAGATAAAAAAAAAACAGTGAGGGAGTCAGAATAGTATTTTGATGATTGCAGAATGAATTATATTAAATTTATTACGACATAATTTTAGTACTTTTATATTAAACAAAATTTTATATTCATTTCAGAGTAATATTCCTACTGGGAAATAATATTTGCAGATGAAGGTAAATATTAGTAGAAAAACGAAACACAAACACATAAATTTATTTTCAATGTTTGCATAAACTGCGTTCTGATTGCAATACATTTCCTTTTGCAAAGATAAATAAATATAAATAAAAATCTCATATTGCTTTGTGCAGAAAATAAAATTAATTAAATATTTTTTCTATTTATCTCAGTTATCAATGGCATCACTCTAATTCATTTGTATTATGTATTATGTATTCTGAATGCACATCAATTCAATTCCATTTCTGTGATAGGTTCCTTTTACGATGAGAAAACTAATTATTTCTTGAGAAAGCAATCTCATCTCACACATATCTTGATAGTGCCTTTCTTTTACGTGTTTTTGCAGTGAGGCACTGAGTATGACATCTCTATTTATGCAGAAAAGGATGGATTATGGATAACTGATATAACGCAATCATTGTAAGTAATCAGATGCTGCGAATAATATTTATCTTGAAAGTTTATATTAATCAAGTGAGTAATAGTGAATGGCAATGATTATTGGAAATAAGGATAATTACTCAAACATTGTTAATTTATGTTTAGCTGACCCGAAAAGGAAAATTACAATAAAATGATGCGAATAAGTTAATTTATATATTTCTATTATGCATACTAAGGTTAAAATACAGTTTATTTTAAATACGTCTACTTATATTTTCTCATTCTTTGCTCATTTTAATTAAATCAGATGAGAAATTATTTCATTTCTGCAGATTTGAAAAAACTATTTCTATCTATGTTCTTCCACACAGTAGAAGCTACTTCAAAAGTATAGGATGAAAACTCAACATTAAACTAAAGTTCTCGGTTAAAGTGCAGTATAGAGGCCCTTGGCGATGTTAATTTTTTTGGCGACCAAAATCAATCGACAAGCTACTTCACTTAGCAGCAGGTGCCATCCAGAATGAATTCATAATCTCACCATAATATCTATATAAAATCGCCTAAACGAAAAGATACTACACTTGAGCCATTACTATTAAATTTGAACAAATTCATTGAGGTATCCGAGTACTTGCGACAGCTTTTATTTAAAACAAAATGGAGATATATATAGGGACTTTTTTTTGGTTTTTAGATTTGTTTAATACATTTTAAAAAATATGCTAAAATTAAGATAAAAAAAAGAAATTATTGTTACTAAAATGGAAAAAATTGATAAACATTTACAAAAATAATATAAACGGGGCTCATTCTATACCAAAAGTTTATGAACAAATTCTCAATTTTTCAATTCTGGTGTGTTTCTATGTTATTCGACTTTGAAATGTCCTTCAGGATAAGAGATATTTTAATTTTCACAAAAACTAGAACACTTTATCTTAGTTATTTTTGAAATTGCTTAAAAAACAGTGATTATATTCACATAAGGAATATAATCACTGTAAGGGAGTGTAAATTTTGTAATAAAGCAGTGATTGATAAATCTGAAGGTTAAAACACTTCTTCTATTATACAAAACATACACAAAAAATTTCAGTTAATTATTTTCAAAACTTTTTGAGTAATCACTGTCCCCTTTGAGCATTTTTAAAAAAAATCATCTTGGGTAAAACACATTTCAATGTATGACATCTTGCTTAAAGTAATAACATCTGCTTTCATTAAAACCCTTGTAGTTTTGGTTCTAGTGGACTTAAAATGTATTTGTATAAAGATTTGTATAAAACTTGGTATTTGTATAAAGATAATAAGAGGTCCTATACAATAAAATCATGAATATTTGTCAATTTTTGGCAAAATTCCGAATTTTAGGGTCGTTGGATATCTTAATTCAATTTTAATTTAAAAAAAATAATTGCTCTGATAAACATGCTGTTATAGAAACACATGAAATGAACAACATATAAAACAGATTTTTGTTAATAATGTAGTCTGTTTATTTTATTTGAATTTGTGATAACATTATATCAGTAAAAAAATTGTGGTAGTATACTTTTTTTTTGCGAGCACGTGTGAGAATTTTGAGATAACTAATTTATAATAACTACCCCCTTCTAGTATTAATATAAGATCTTTCATTGCTTGTCCTAACTGATTTTTAGAGCTTTTTATTATCTTACATAGTATTTATAACTTATTATTAATAGCTAATTTTAAATTTTCTTCGTAAAATAGTTTTAATAATAATTAAGTGTTTTCAAAGAAATATCTGAACATTATATGTTTAAAAGTATCTAAAATCTTCTTTAAAATATCAGATAAATCTAAAAAATCCAGGCAATTTCCTTATTTTTATGGTAGTAATTTTAATTAAAAAATAATAATAAAGAAACCATAATTATAGTGCTGTCTCATTTCAAGTTCCTTGTAATAAACTATTTCTCTCGAATTATTTTTTATGAAGAATATCTTAATTGTAGTAAATTCTAGTCTTAATGTTTCCACGAACTTTGGGTACTTTTGCATAATCTATCAAGTTCTACATAGTACACACTTATGAAAAGGAAACCATTGAAACTTTTCTTTAACAATAGATTTTGCCTTAAAGTGAATACTGATATCGGAAATTTTATATGTAGGAAGCAAGGGTTTGCAATATGATAGCTCAAATTAAAATGTTAAAAATAAGGGGAAAATAGGCTTATTAAAAAGGTTCTGCTCGAGGGCTTATTGATACACTTTAAATTATTCCACGCTGCTTCCTTTATGATGTCTTGTTAAAGACTCAGGGGTGCTAATTTTGTCTCGAGGGATGAAAATATCTACAATTTTTTTACACAGGTATACTTCTTTTAAATTTAAATTAAATAATTCAAATCTTTTACACCTTATTTACAAAGGATTATGATTTCAAAAAAGTACAAAATGTTTGAAGTATAATCATAATTTTAAAGATTATAAGCATATGCAAATAAGAAATAATTCAGTAATAAATATTAAGTAATTTTTGCGTTGCGCACGCTATTTTCTAAAATAGTAGCCTTTGATGTATAAAACTTTATAGAATTATAAATGTATCATACACTTTAACCCCTACTAATTTAAGAATAATATGTCTTTTGTATTTCAAAATATTTGAAAAATATTGAAATTTTAAAAAAATTTAAAAATGTAAATTTTTATTTTTTAAAAAAATATAATTTATTATTCTATTTTTTAAAAAATACTAAGGTGTAATCAGGATACAATTAACTTTATAAATCAACTTATTGCTGGTAATTAAGGGGTTCCGACACTTCCATAGGAGCCCATGTTAAAATTACGTAAGTTTATGTACCTTTTTCTCAGAAACTACTTGCTTCTCATAGCTGAAATTTTTACAGTAGGTTATACGTACTATCAATGAGACTTTAATGGAGGACTTTGTCTTTTAACTAAAAATTAAAATATTTATGAATTTTTTAAAAAAATGTTTAATTTCCTCCCCCCCCCCTAAAATTTAGTTTAAAAAGACGTTATCTAAAAAAGTTTGCTAGATATATCTTATCCCCTCCATTAAAATGTGTAAACATGGTGAAAATATACTTACTGAAAATTTTAGAACCCTACATTAATTAATTTCTGAAAAAAAGTACATAAAGGGGAAAATATTGCATTTTGAGAAAACAGGTCTTAAAGTAAAAATTTGTAATTTTTGGCGTATTACCTTTTTTAATACTTTCCAGAAGCATATGAAACATTTTCTTCGCCCTATGCTTCTACAAAAGTTTCTTCTAAGATTCTTTTTTTCATTATTTTTAGCAATCTAGCCTTTTTTTCTTGTATCTCAAGAAGCTTTCGTTGGGCTACATGAATCCTACGTGCATCTAATTTTTCAAAGCATGACACACAATTAAAACCTGGTTCAACACCACGATGTTTTAAAATGATTAATTTGGCTACATGGCCCATATTGAATTGTGCAATTGCCATATTTACCCCTAATTTTAGAGTTTTTAACTCTACAAACGTAGATTTTGGAATGACTGACCATATGGTATTATTAACTGACTCATTGGGGTTTTGAGTCTTTCCATGTAGACATTTTTTAATAACCTATGTTCAGTTAAATCTCTAAAAATTGGCTTAATTTCATTCATGAGGGAAGATGGCACATGGGTATGTTTTTTATGATCATAATGATTTTCGTTAAATTCAGCTTTTGCTTTCTGAAACTTGCACCATGAATTTTTACCCAAGGAACACAATCCATGTTGAGGGCTCTCATTTGTAGATATAATATGGAAATAAACAGTCCAAACAGCAGTTTTCATGTTATGTAAATCATTGATATTGTTTCTAATGGACATGCCATAATACCTCTGAATTTTTGAAATTAAAATGTCGGTGGGTCGGTTGCGTCTACTTAGGCTTCTTCCATCACTTTATTGTTTTCCTCTGTTTTTTCATTTGAGATCCAGAAGACCCCAATTTTTGCTCAATGCACTCTAATTTTTCTACTTGAGTATCATAAGAATTCAGAACAAGTATTGATGAAAAACCTCTTGAATTTCCATCGCCCAAATATTTTGTATAACGAATGGCATAATGAACTTCGGATCTTTGAAGTATCACAGTTACACTTTTCACTTCCATGCCTCCACATGTTTCGTTATAGTTGGCAATACATGATGGTTCATGAACAGAATTAAATACAGTTTTGCACCTGCAATATTTCGAAAACACTTCAAAGTCAATAACTATTCCAGTATCGACACTCGTAGCTGTAACAATACCATTGAGGGACTGGTATCCTCTTTTCTGCCCTGAACCATCTAAGGCAACAGCAATGTCACGGCTACCTTCTATTCCTGTTGCCTCCTCAACAGAATTTTTCATTGATTTTTCACAGTTAAATTTAGAAGAGTGGAACAACAATTCTGTATAAGTACGGAATTTTTCAGGAGGAGATGGCAAGTTCATAAGTCTACAGAATGTTTCTGCAGCTGAACGATCTCTTCCAATAGATCCGAAAGCAAATACCAGTCTGATATTTGAGTGGAAAAGTTTATTTTTATTCTTGAATTTAGTTGATGTATGGAAACTATGCTTTTTGCACAAAAACTACAATAAAGTTCCATGTAATACACAATTCCAACTCTTTTAGAAGCCTCCAATGAGATGGAATGGCCACAGTTTTTACAAAAAGCAAAGTTCAATAAAGCTTTATTCAATAAATTTAATTGTATTAAAACATTTTTTTCATTCTTTCTTCCATATCTTCATATAAACTGTTGTTCGAAATAAGTTTTCGTTTTGAAGCACTTTGAATAACAGTATCTGTGCTGTCTGATGTGATAGCTGGAATATTTTGAGCATTCATTTTTTTAACGCCGACATTTTTGAGTTTTTTAAATATTTTTTTTAGATTTCCCCATAATTTTTGTCATTAATAAAATACTAATAAATAATTTAATGTAAAACGTGGATTAAACAGAAAAAAAGATCTGGATAAATAAATTAGAATTCACAATTAGCAAGTTCAAGCAATAATAATCCCATTTAACAACAAACCAAACGAAAAAAAAATAATTGTGTTGAGTTGTCTTTTCCTTTCTTCAAAGAAAAATCGTTTTATTTATGTGTAAAAAAAGGTTATACTAATTCTAGAAGAAAAAAATCGCGCTGTCATCGAAAAATTAAGCATGATGAAAGACAGGTGCTTCTCGAGGAGCACCTGTCACAGAAAATGTCTTCCTTTTAAAAAATAAATAAAAATACTTCTATTTATTGTATTTCCATATATCATATATCATTTTAAGCAGAAATGTTTGATCTTTTCAAAAGTATAAAAAAGTCAAAATCGATCATTTTTCAAATATTCATGTGTCGGACCCCCTTATAGCTACTACTTTAGAAAAAAAGCATGCACAACGTAAAACTTAATTAATATTTCATATCAAAATATTTCTTATTTTCATAAGCTTAAAATTTTTTAAATTATGATTATATTTTAAACATTTTACACTTTTCTGAAGCCCTATTCCTTTATAAATAATGTGTAAGAGATTCGGATTATTTAATTTTAATTTCAAAGAGTTATATATATTTGATTATTGTTTATATTTTCAGTCATGCAGAGAAAGTTAACACCCCTGAGACCTCTTATTGAACATAAAAATGTAATCTTACTCTGTCTCGGGGGTGTGAGGGAATATTGACGTCACTCTATTCACCTATTTGAAGTCTTTTGGTAACGGACATTGTAATTTTGAGCTACGGTCAAGTAGTGAGGAAGACACGTGAGCTGACAAGCCCCTCTTCAAACTCCTACACCACACCGTCGAGAGAAGGTTTGAGCCTCGATATATTTAATGCACATCGACCCCCTACACGGTGGGTTTTCAGCGGTACTAGGCTCGAAATCATGACACGCGCCGGCACAAGTCCATTAACTTGGCCACTAGTCTACCATGGTGACTGCTCCATTTCGGATCAGATTCTGTTAATTAGTTCTCGATTTTTATAAAAGCCCTCTCGCCAGGGATAGTTTATATGAGCATTGGTCATTAAAATTTATCTTTTTTTTTACTAAGAAATCCACGGGATCAATTCGAATACTGTCAATTTCAAATTGACTATTCTTTAATAATGGAATAGCTAAAAAATTATTCAAAACTCTACTTGTAATAATACAAAATGTAACAGAACATAACTACTCTATTAGCATTTAAGGAAAAATAGAATCTAGAAATTTAAAAAATAAGAATATATTTTTCAGTTGTGGAAACTGCCATTCCTAACAACCTAAAAGCATAGCGAAAAAAAACAACTTAAATGATTGAAAATGGAAACCCAGTATTATGCTTATTGAGAATATTTTTTCACAAAAACTATTTTAAAGTAGTTTTTAAATGTATGATGCTAAGGTTTATTTAGTAAAAAAATTCATGATTATATTTTTCTTACATTACAAAATTAAACTTATTAAGATTGCATAAACTTTGAATATGAAACCAAATGACATTCAATTCTAAAAACTGATTTAAAATCTTTGATGCCAGGTTTCAAATGGTTGAATTGTAAATTTGGTTGCTTTATTAAATTCCAAATAATAAATATGACCATTTCAGCCATTTTCATATTATCTATTTGGGCGAATCTATTTGAATCATGTGTATGTGCAGCAAAAGCACTTTAATTGCACGAATGGAAAACAATAGAGCAGTGCTTCTCAAACTTTCAATAACTATAACACAATTTTAATCAAAATTTTCATTGTGCCCCCCCCATACGATAATAAAGCATTGGACACAATAAAGTTATACTTTGATGCTAAAGCTGTAATACAACATTAATTATAAATCATTATAAATATTAATTATTAATTACAAACTAACAAAAAAGTATTACATTTGGTTTATGGCAACCCCATGAGAGGCATTAGTAATTATTTAACTACTTTTTAATTTATATTTATAAATTAATTATCAAAAACATTGTGAAGTACTGATTAATTTATAAGTATATTATCTCAGTGTAAATGTGCTTTAAATTTTTATTATGTCAGAATGAATTTTGCTTACTTCCTTTCAGTAAATTAATATTTATTTTATAAATCTTTTACTTTTATCTTTTCAATATCACGCCCCACAGTTTGAGAAACGCTGCAATAGAGGGATGTGATCTTTGCTTACAGAACAACCCTAAAACTGAATGTAAGAAACCCATTTGAAGGCTGAAGCTGTAAATTAATATTTTTATATAGCTATTTACATTTAAAAAATCAACACTTGGAAAAAAAATAAAGAAATGTTTAATAGAAGTAAATTAATTTCTTTTATAAGTGTACGGTAACATAAATTTTCGTTTCATATAAAAAAGGAAGAAAGGCATTTGATTTTCTTTGCTAAATTTTATGACAAACTTAAGAAATTGAAGTTTAACTGTTCATTGAAACAAAGCTAACCTTAACCCAACTAAATCATTCATAATTAAGATATACGAGTATTTATAATATACGAAAAGTGTCACAAATCTAAATACCGTTTCGTTCGACCTCAACCGCAATGATTGTATCGTAGCTCAATGCTTCCGATCTCTGGTTGGTTGTCAGTTAAGTGACATCATTGTAACAGAGTTGTGTCGGTTACAGGGATGTCTTAGGGCTAACTGCGCCTGGTCCCAGGGCTTGTTCCACAATGGAAGAATCGTATCTTCTTCAACTCAACCTTAATAAGATCACAAATTCGAATAATTTCAATGTTTAAATTATTTCCGGTTGTATTCTTCGAAAAACTGGTAATTTCGGTGTTCAAATTACAAGGAAAGGGGTCTACTCTCTTCCCCGCCTAGAGGTGTGGGAGGAAGTGAAGGATGATTAGCCATAATATTTATCCAACCTATTTACTAAACACACAAATTATCGATAGACAGAATTTTAATAATTCAAACTAAAAGAAATGTTCCTAACAAGAGCAACATAAGATTAAACTACGATAGACGCGAATTATGAGAATAATTCTTATATATTGGTCCTCCTTTTTTAGGATCAATTCGCTTCTCTAATTATCTGAGTTATAATTTAACAATGGTGGCCAACCATCTCTTTAAGGCGGTCAGCTATGTAATCTCTGAAATGCACTAAATGTAGAATAATACCTGATCGGTAGCTATCTTTCCTCTTAGTCAGATTCTCTTTGTCTCAATCTCCAAGTAATTAGCGTGAAGACCTAGACCATATATATCCGTCTTGCATATCACGGTTGCTTCTTCGATAGGTTGGTTGTGATTAAATTCAAACTCATAGACCAACGATTTTCCAAGAGGATTAGAGGAAGGACTCAAATAGATCCGTCACAAACTGGCTACATGTGATGACCGTCGTTCACGTATAGGCCTAGGCCTATCACCATACATCATCATTACTTATTCAGTCTAAAGTCGAAATTGAATCCAACCGGTTTCTTTGATTGTAAGTCATGCACATTTATTTGTTTCAGATTATTGTTTATACGAGTTTTTGACAACGTATGTCATGCACTGTCTACTTTTAAACTTTATAGGTAGGGCCTATATTTTTGCATGAGCCCAGGGCCTCGGGAAATCTTAAGACGTCCCTGGTTCGTTATACACTTATTATTGAGTATTCAAAATTCTTAAGACAGTTGCCGATACCACTGACTGTAAAGTAAGTTCTATAATCTATTTTTTAGACGCAAGAAATGTTAAGTCAGTTGAAATTCAACTTCAACTTGTAGAGGTTTGTGTTGAAAATGTAATTAGTGATTGAATGCTGAGAAAGTGGGTTCAACAATTTACTGATGTGTGCACCTGTGATTATGAAGAAGCACGTTGTGGGTGGTCTTATGTTTTTAATGATGGCTTAGCTCAAAAAGTAAATGATAAATTTTATGAAACGGACGGTTAACTGTTATCGAAAGATTGCTTTGTAATAAGTGTTCACAAATCTCTATTCAGCATTGCCACCCTTCACTCGCAGCAACTTTCGTTGAAGAGGGTCTAGACCAGTGATTCCCAAAGTGGTCTATATGGACCCCCAGGGATCTATGACGACCTGCAAGGGGTCCACAGCAGCGAACAAATCATTCGGAGGTCCTTGAGGTGTAAATGGGGGTCTACGATTGCCTAAACCAGATTGCGCATTTAATTTTAATAGAAAATCTAATAAAGTGAAATTCATATTTATCTATTTAACAGCTTTATTTACTAATTTACTGGGGTTAATTTGCAATTACAAGGCGTCAGATACATTTTTTTAAAAGGTCCATCATTTCAGTGTTTCTTGCCAGAATCGAGATAAAGGAGTATAAAACTGGACATCATGAATTTTAACAGTTTCTCAATTTTTCACAATCTGCCAGAAAAATGACGTTTTAATCTATGTTCAACATTTAAATGCCTTTTACTCAGGTTTTGGAACTAGGTTTGAGAATACTTTGACCATGGTAATATCACAGTAAGAAATGAATTAATGTAGTCACATGAAAAGAAAAAGCAAAAAGAAAGTAATGTCTGATTACAGAAAGGAATTTATTTTAATAACCCTAACGAAGTTCTTAAAGTCAAGTTTAGAAACGAATGTCAGCAATTTTGGCTTTAAAACGATATACCTGTTATTTTTTCGAATTATGGAACATCAGAAGAAAGATTGGATCCTACTAACTGAGGAGATTGATACCTTGTTAACATTTGGCATCAATCTTTTCAGGTTTAACGCTCAATCATTGGCATGGCCAAGTAATTTTAGCGCGTTTTTCGCATGTAGTTTACAATAATGCAACTAATGAACTTTTTACTAACAGAAAGTAGGTACTGTACTTAAAAAAATTTAAAAATTATTAAATTTAAATATGATTCGGCTCATCTAGGGCCCAAATGCCGAAATCCCGAGGTCAATTGGTTGCTTATTGGCTGAGAAAAAGGTACGACAAAATATGGAACGAAGACGAAATTTGCGTCCTAATAGCGCTTTTGTTCCACTACTTGAAAAACGCGCTAAAAATGTGTTATTGTGAAACACCAGATTCATCCAACCTATTAAAAACGTTTGTTGCTCAGTTACTTAAAGAACAATATTTTTATATATTAAATTAAAATTTAATTAATTTGCATGTGTTTCTTTAAACACGCTAATGAACTCCAGTTAGAAACATAAAACTTTTAAAGTAAGTAGTGCTATAGCAGCAGTCAAAAAACATTTAAGTTGATAAATTTGCAAAAAATTAATATTAGGTAAGTAGGGGTCTACACAAAACCGAAAAACATGGTAAGGGGTCTATGATACAAAAAATTTGGGAACCTATGATCTAGACAAATTAGATTCCCGGTATGACAAATGTTGGAATATTGCTGGTATCTAGGTGTAAAAATGAGTTTCTGACATGCGTACGTATTTATTTCTGACATTTATTTTTTCACGTAAAAATAAATTTTGTTCTGAAAAGACTTGTATGCGAGTTTTTTCTAAACGGTACTTAATTTCCGGACAAGCCTCGTATAAATCGGTTCGAAGCAAAATAATAATAAAGTATGAGATAAAATACGGCAACTATAACAATTAATTAGAAGAAAATATGCACAATAGAGAATAATAAAATTAGTCAAAAGCTTGCTTTTTAATCAGGCTTGTCATGAAAAATTAAAACTAAATAACAAACGTTAAAAAAAACTACTGTTTTTGTTTAAGTGGAATAACATTAGTAATAACGAGATTTTCCTGTAATTTAAAACAAGATATTTTGTTTTAAAATTAATTGAAATACTTCTTCACGGGAAAAAGAATCCGAATTTTGTACGAGTATAAAGTAGAATATTTTTTTTAATTATAATTTTTTATTACAGATTAAAACATATAACTTTACAAAAAAAACCCATTATATTGTTAAAAAAAATCTACTCAAATTAATTTGAAAAAGATATAATCCTGTTAGATTAGAACACTTTCATGCAAACTGAATCATTTGTTACATTAAAATAATTTAAAAAGGCTTATTTAATGCTAATGAGCTTCCTATTTTAGCACTTCGAAACGGATAGTTTGTAAATAAAAAAGGTTTTAAGTATTATTTTGCAGTGTAATAATTTTCTAGTTATTATATATTCATAAGATGTGATGACATGTATATATACCATACATTTTAATTATTATCCTTTAAATTACAATGTATTTATTTAACAGCAGAACGTTTAAAATTATATTTCTCCAAACTTACATAAATAATTTGTTTCCTACTGTAAAATTAAGAACATCATTAATTCCGAAGGAAAGCTTAATATATTTTAATAATATTTAATGAAAATAATTTTAAAATTAAATTATTATTGAAAAATATTTGAAACAGACATATTGTTCAGTATTCATTGTTAAAACTCTTAGAAAATTTGTTAATAATATTCTTAATATGTTAAGCGTATTTGATAGTTAAGTTTTATAATCATATTTGTAACTTAAATAAATAACTTTTATTTTCTGTACAATAAAATATTTTAAACTAAATAGTTTCAGACAATAAATTAGCTATTAATTTTAATCTGGGAATGAGTCTTAATATGGAATTTAGCCAAAAGTGCTTAAAGAGAAAACTGATAGTTAATATTTCTTTCCTCTCTTAACACTACTTTAGATATGTCGTCTTACATTTTTCTAATCATTATTTTTGTGAAAAATAGCATATATTTTTATGAAAATGAGAACTGCCATATTATTTTGCTTATCTTATGTTGCAGAATAATTTTCAGCTCATTTAATATATCGAAATTTTCCCAATGCGTTTCCACAAAATATTTTTATTTCATTTATATAAAGTATAATATTAAATCAAAATACACTTTCTGAAGTTCATTCCAAATAAATAATTGATGAATATATTATTCTCTTTATTAATTTTTTAGAAATCTTATATTCAAAGTATTATTTATAATCCTTCATTAAGAATTACTTGATCGCAATTGAAAATGCTTATTAAAAACTTCTTTTTATATAGAATTTATATTATTTAATCTTAATTTTCTTTACCCATTTTAATAGGATATCAGTAATCATTCTGATTTTCATATGTTAAGACTAATTTTTTAAAAAAAATCAAATGGGCTGCAATTTGGCAGTCAAGTCTATGGAGACATGGAAAGTCCCCAAATTTGAAAGCCATTTCATTGGTGCCACGATCTTGTGGTGGATCTCACTACTAAATGTTGATGCCTGAATTTATTCAATTCATATTATCGTAGGACGTTAAATATTGATATAACCACATAGTTTATGTAAAATTATTGATTTTGTATAAACAGTGCCCTTTTATAAAAAACTCTTTCCACGAATTACATTTGTTCTGCGATTCAAACTTCATTTAATCTATACTTTATTTCATATATTAGAAAGTAGGATTAAGTCAGACTAACGTTTTGAGGCACAAGATCTGTTGAGAAAAGCTTATACCTTTTTTAACACGTATACTAGTTTTCTTATAAAATATCATAAAAGTAAAATAAAATACTAAATACACATAAAAATATATCTGTTAAATTTACAACATTAAATATATATTGGATATTTAAATATAGAAAATGGAGTATGAAATGCATTATGTGTACAAAAACAATATTTCTCATCAAAATAGATTAAAAATAAAAATATATTACTTTTAAGATTATTTCAATGCCAATTACATTATAGATCTCTCATTAGGAGGATGATTATCATTAAATAAAATTGGAAATCCAAATACTTCCTTGATTTATGATGTATAATTTTGTCAATGTTGGAAAATGACTCACTTTTGCAGTCTGATATGCTATTAATTCCATCAAGCAGTTCGATAAATATATTAATGTTGCCAAATGTTCCATTAAATTGATATTCCCATTAGGAATGATTAACGCAATTAAAACTGGAAATGTAAATAGGACGTTATAAAATATGAATAAACCATTAGCCGGTTGTTTAAACCAACATCACATTTAAATACGAATCATGGGCTTTTGGTGATGAATTTTGGAATATTTAATTTTGATCACAGATAAATCTACGTTATTCCATTCGACAGTTACACTAACTGTAGTACTAGAAATTTTAAGCAACAAGTTACAGTAATTCATGGGGACCGATGTTTTTTTATGTATTGGAAAAATGTAGAAAATGAAGAGTCACTTCAGAAGTTTTAAGTATTTCTACCATCTGGTAGATATAGTGTTATCTCAAAAGTATATGAAATTCACTACTAAAAATTAACTTATATAATATAGGTAAAAATGCACAGCTCCCAGACAGTATAGTGATTAGAGACACTGACTGCTGTGCCGTAGAGTCTAGGTCTGAATCACAGAGAAAGCATGTATATTTGCAAATGTATAGTGATGGTATGAGACATGAGTCATTCTAAAAATATTCGTTAAGTCGAACGTGCTATCGAGAGATGGGTGACAGGGCAACAGGGGTGGTAAGCCTACGGAACTACTTCTCCAGAATGGATAAGACGGGGCGAAAACGTACTGTCACCCATATAAGGTTAAAATCTACAGCCCAAACGATAGACACATTATTACTCTTTGCCACGTTGAATTGAATGGCCGTCAATCATGTCCTTAGTAAAATCAACAACACAATAAATAAAAATAATTCGAAGGAGTTTCGTAATAATAATGTCATTCTAGAATCTAAACGAGAGAGTTGTTGTCTGTGTTAAAGTAAAATTCAATTTACGAATTCTAAAAAATTGTTTTTTTTTAATTACAAAATACGGTTAATTTGATGAGAGAGTACATACGTCTGATGAAACCTGATTCCTTTAATTTATATTTTTCGTCACATGATCAATAATTAGAATTGGAAGTGAAATCAAAATAATGTAAATATTTTTCTTGGTAAAGTCAACTACGAAATGTTAAGTAAAAAATAAAATGAGGCTTTCTCAACGAACATACTTGGTAAAAAAAATGTCCTCAATCGAAACATTTCAAAGAAAGATCATAACATATCGGAAAACTTCACTTGTTTGTCTGTCTAGAGAAAGATCGTAAATATTTCAGAAGTTTGATGGAAAAAGAAAATAGTGTGTTTAAATATTCAAGTAGAAAAAGAAATGTCTTCTTTTGAACGCTTGTACTTCAAAATCTTACCTTAAGTGTTCTTTCAAGTTCTTTCAAACATCAGGCCAATGTCTAAGCTCAGTTTGATATGCTTTGCTTTAAAGAAGATGCCAAGATATTCATGAAAATAACCATTTTGTTAATCGATTTTTCAAAGTTTTCCTTTGTAGTATTTTAGATCATAACTCCCAATACGCATCCTCTCATACAGTTATCTGTTCTACATTTTGCATGAGAAGATGATGGAGTTTAGATAATGCTATCTAAATAAATAAATCCCCTGCGATGGTTTCAGCAAATATGGGATAATTTGTACGAAAGAAAAACAATTGAAGACAAAAATCAATACTTACTATTTTTTTCAATTTAAAACATTTTAAAGATTCTTAAACAATTTTCTTAGCAATTGTTAATCATTATTTTCCAATATTATTTTTGACATTATTAAATTTTAATATTTTCAATGCCCATATCAGAAATATTTATTCATAAGTTTAAGATAACTCAAGAGTATGTGTGCGTGTTTTCTTTTCTTTCTTTCTTTCTTTTTATTTTTGAAAACGTATTTCAACACACATTTTTATAATTTTCTATAAGTTGTAAGAATTGAAGTAATCCCACATATTTTATGTATCTATCTATCTATATATTTATAAAGTGATGTTTGTATATAGAAATCGCTTCATTGCAACACCATTCAACCGATCACTATGAAATTTGCATGTATATATGTTTTTTTCTGGAGAAGGTTTTTGTGCCATCCGTTTTGCTGCAGCTCTCTACCAGGTGGTGCTACAGCAATTCAACTTCTGAACCGTTCAATCGATCTCCAAGTTGTACACATGGTCGCCAAACACAAAGAAATTTGGTTTAAGTAGGTTCTCCTTCAATGTTAATCTGTATATATATATACATTGATGTTTGTGTATATGACTTTTCCTCACTCCAACATCGTTCAACCAATCACTCTAAAAATTGGCATATATATGACTTTTTGTGGAGAAGATTTTTGTGTAATCCTCTTTGTTGTAGCTCCCACCAGGTAGTGCTACAGAAAAGTAACTTCTGCACCGTTCAATCAATCCCCAAATAGCCAACATGGTTGCCAAAAATGATGTAAACATTCATCTATCGCCAACATTTTGCTGTTTCCATTGAATCACCATTACAATGTAAGGAGCAGCGTTGCTTGCAAATATTAGTTTTAACATAAAATAAATACAGCAGAAAGTAATATTAATATATTACACATCCAGATATAAATTATTTACACTATTTTAAGCGTTCATTACACAAAATTTGTAACAATGTGTTACTTTTGATGAGCGGAGTTTAGCTTAAGAAGGAAGGGGTGTTATCAAAAATCAACTCACAAGACAGTTATGGGGCATTATAAAGTCTTAAAAAAATCCTCGTTTTATCAGCTATTAGACCAGACTCAAAATTTAACAAATATGGTTTTGTTGTTCAGCTGAGGTATGCAAAAATATTGTTTTGTTTAATTTGCAAATCACGTATGATTAACTCATAAAAAGCTTATTTATCCTACAATCTGTATTGTTTAATTTATCAATTCATCCGAACAAAAATAGGTATACCAGCTAGTCAACTATAAAGTAAGACAATGATTATATAAATTTAGTATAAAATTTCACCACATAACACTACAGTTCAAAATAAGGTACTTCATGTATATGAAAACATTTATTAAATTCTATTTTAAGCTGATACATTTTAAATTGTTATTTTTTATGTACTTGAGAATACTGTCATTCTATTAAGGTACATTAAAAATGTTTAATGAAAGCAAAATCATATTGAAAGACTTAACCTTATAGAAATTTTAATTTCTCACTAAATGGTTTCTACACTCATGTCCATAAATTAAGGATAATTAAGAATCACACAGAAATTGAACTCAAAAATAAAAATTTCACCAGTAGAATTATCACACACATCTTGAAGAAGAATATGCAATTTACAGGAAACCACCAGATGGCGCGGATAGTACGTCACAATGACGAGAGTGTAAGAAGGAATATATAAGGAATGGTGGCAAATAAGTAAAATTGTTCACAAGTGCTTTAAAAGCCTTTCAGTGCAATAACCGCATAGTTATGGCACAAAGGAAGCATTTGGATGATTTTTTACGTGGTAGAATTATCGGACGACTGGAATGTGGACGTACCCATCTGGAAGTATCTGAGGAACTTGGAATCGCCCAGAGTGTCATCTCCAGGCTTTGGCAACGATTCCAAGATTATGGTAATGTGAGTAGATGTTACAGCACAGGTTTCAACATAAATTTTAAATATCTTATCAAGAAAAGATAAGATTTACAACGCCGAATGAGGACCGGTATTTGGCAGTTACTGCCAAAAGAAACAGACGGAGGACAGCATCAGACCTATCTCATCAGCTCTCTTCAGCTAAGGGTACGACAGTTTCAAGGCAGACCGTGTACAGACGCTTAGGGCACATTAGTCTATATGCTCGTAGGCCTGTCAGATGTGTTCCCCTTACCGCAACTCACTGTCGCCTGAGATTAACCTGGAGTAGAGAGCATGCATTGTGGACACCGCAACAGTGGTCTTGTGTGATGTTTTCCGACGAGTCCAGGTTTAGTTTGTAGTCTGATTCTCGCCGGACTTTCATATGGAGAACGCCAGGTACCCATTACAACCAAGAGAACACCATTGAACGACACCGTTACGGTGGTGCAGGAGTCCTCGTTTGGGGAGGAATTATTCTTGGTTCCAGATCTGACCTGCATGTTCAGAGTGTAACGATGACAGGCCACATCTATCGGGATGTCATTCTAGAACAACATGTACGTTTGTTTCGGGGCGCCATGGGTGTTGAATTTCTGTTGATGGATGACCACACCCGTTCTCACCGTGCAAACATTGTAGACGAATGCCTTCAATCGGAGGATATCTCCCGTATGCATTGACCAGCATACTCACCGGACTTGAATCCAATAGAGCATGTGTGGGATATTCTTGGCCGACGAATTGCAGCCCGTCAACCCCCTCCCACCTGTCTACCGGAACTTCGGAGGGCATTGCTTAATGAGTGGTGTAATATTCCCCAAGATCAGATTCATAATTTGATACTCAGCATGCGTAGGCGTTGTAAGGCCTGCATTGTATCGTCCGAGACACATACTCTGTATTAACCATCATACTAATCATGTTATACTGTTTTTTGTAAATAGGTTATTTTTTGAAATTTGCTCCAGGGAGTAAAAATCGCAATTTTTATTAATTATGTCAAACATATAGCATCTTTTTTTTGCTCTTTACCTTTTGTTTAATAAATAGACCGTACAAATAAGTCAAATTTGTTTTGCTTCTGTCTCTTTCTTTGCCTGAACTTCATTATCCTTAATTTGTGGACATGAGTGTAACATAACCTAAGGTAGTTGTACATTTTTGTTCGTAAAGAATATTTTGAAGTAAAGACAAATGATATTTTTCTTTATAGATAAATAAAAAAAATTACTCACGCAAATTATTTCTGGCTTATATTTTAGTTTATTCACATACATTGAAATTTCTCATAAAATAATCTACATATTTTATTCATCTCTAATTTTACGCTAGATTTTCTTAATATTAAAGGATAACCATACGACTATTATTTAAAATTCTCCTTTAGCAATCTTTCTTTTTTATGAAATGTGCATAAATTTAATTTTATTTCTATCTTAGGAAATACCTTTTCAAGTAATCCTTCAATAATATTAATTTTTTCCCAACATATTGGGTATTTAATCCTGCAATAATATGGTTAAACTGCTTTTTGAAATTGAAAAGGATCGGTGACGTGAAATTTATTTCATAATTTAACCTTATGCTTTAGGATATAATTTTTCAATTCTTACAATTAGCTCACTCTCTCCCTATATATATATATATTTATTATATATCTTGTTCAAATGTTCAATCGTTAACAAAATACTTTCTATCCATCCAATCAAGTTCAAATATTAGTTCATTAATTAACGGTTAATTAATTATATTGATTACCGGTTCTCGACGCCATCTTAGATCTTCTCCACTGTTGTAACAATGTAACTGTTAAAACAATGACAGAAGTTGACATCGAAAACTGGTTTTTAAGCCAAAGTAGCCAAACCGGGTGTGCATTGTTACAACAATGCAGGCAAATCATGCTATTTTTTCAATTTCTACTATTAGTGCAATCTCTTCCTACATATATGTCGTGTTTTGCGAGTGAACATCAAGACATTTTATTTTAACTGTCTTTATTCCATGAGATCACTTAGGGATCTGATTTGTAAGAGAGAGAGAGACGGACATGTGTTAAAAATCAAGAGTCCGCGGTTACTCAAAAGCCATATGTCTCTTCAAGTACATTCCTTATTGAAGAGGTATATTTGAAATAATAGGTAATAAAAATTAATAGTAGGAGCGGAGAAGTTCTGTTAAAACCATGTGTTCTTCATTCCCGAACTGGATAATAAATTTAATACTTGAAGATGTAACGGGTAAATACAAGTTAGAAGTGGCTAGGGATTTAATTTTAGATTTAATTTAACTATCTTTACATATATATTATTCAGAAATTTTCAACCGTTAATAAAATACTTTCTATTCATCCATTCAAATTAGGAATTGACTTAATTATATATATATATATATATATATATATATATATATTTATAGCAGTAAATAATTCAAAGAAGACTAATAAATCCCAAGCATCCTAAGATCAGACCGGAAGAACCAAGAACATGGAACCATGACAAACCAAAAAAATGTATCTAGCGGGGAAAACTATTATGATTTCTCAAGCTGTCACTGGTTTAGGACAGTGAAACAGGATTAAACATTGTTTTTTGAGATCTCAACCTTCTCCTGCAGCAGAAATTGTTTCTACATAGTAGTTTCCCGTATAAACTAAGGCAAAAGCCTAAAACCCACGTGGGTGAATATAACAGCAATAGAATAGAAATTGCAATATTAAATTACCATAGGAATCCGGAAGAAATAGACAAATATAAATATGTATAAACAAAAATATTTGCAAGAGAGGTTAATAATGAATATAACCATAATTAACAATAATGTAAATGAGCAAAGAAACTCTAATCTTACCCGATGTATACAGATTCCACAATGAACTGACTCACTGCATCAAAAAAACACAGCAATACTAAGAATAAAGGCGCCATCTATGTATATTTATAGTAACTAAACTTAATATAAGCATATATCAAGAATATTATATACTATAGACTAAATATATTAAGAAATATAACAATAAAATTATATACTATAAAATAAATAGAAATGAATACTTAAAATAAAAATAATTAAATAGCTATAACTTTGATGACATATATTTATAAATAAAATTAGCTGGATAGTTATAGTCTAGGCAACTTTGAAAGAATTTTTTATAATTATTAATTCTCAATACTTCTTCAGATACTAAATCATTATTTCTTTTTATATAGTTTAAAATGATATTTCTAAAAATTGAAATGTGAAGGGTACTATTCCAATATGGCATTTTTATAACATTAAAATCAAAAGAGTCTCTTTTATCAAAAATATTACTTTTTAGCATATTATTTTCAACTTTTAATTCTAGATCAAGGAAATTTGCTGACTCTATATTGCAATTGGTTTTTAATAGTTTCAGGTAGGTTGGATAATAATCAAATATAGGAGTAAAGTCAACTTTATTACTGAAAATAATTAGATCATCGATGTATCTAAAAAAGTAACTAGAGTCTGTATCAATTTTTTCATTCTCGTAATAGTGTAAATAGATATTAGCCAGACTATTACTAGCTGGGCCACCCTGTGGCAGACCTTTAATTTGTTGATAGTATGAGTCATTATGAAATATGTAATTTTCTTTCAAAACAAATTGTATAATAATATTATATTTATCATAGTTTATCAATTTATTTAATGAATATTTAGTATAAACATTTCTAAGTACTTTAATCATATCCTCTATATCAATAGAGTTGAATAAGTCTTCAAAATCAAAGCTATGCAAAGATTTAACACTTTTACCTTGCATATACTCAACAATATCTTTACTATTCTTTACAATAATGGAGTTTGAGATATTGTCTAGAGTGTGTTGTATAACTTTTTGCAACACCTTGCCTGGTTGTGTAATATAGGTATTAAAACCATTAGTAATAGTTCTGAATTTAATTGGACACTTATGAAATTTTGGATATATATATATATATATATATATATATCTTGCTTGTTACTTTTGTGTTTGACATCAAAAATATTTGACTATCTTTTGAAATTATCTTAGTGAAACCTTGTGTCAATTTCTCATCTCATATGTCAATCTTTTAATTCCTCCATATGAAAAAATATTGCGCATTGATAACATTTCGAATCTCTTTTATATGTATTTGAAAATAGCTTAGACTAAGTGAATAAAACTATTTTAAGGAATATTTTCGGAAAGATGTTTGGAATCATTTTACAATAGAAGCAAAATGTTTCCTCTTAAAATAAAGAAGTAAAACAATATTTTATGTTCTAGTTTATACGAAAAAGAATGTTTAAATGCATTTTGCGGAATTTTTGTGAAAGGAAAAAGGTTTGGCTTCGAAATAAATGTAATAAATGAAACTTATAAACATATATTTCTTATTTCTGTAACTAAAAGCTTTTATAGGGTATACATCCCAATAGAAATCAGATGATTTTGTTTTGAGAAACAAAATCTGCAAACTAAAAATCAGCAGAAAAATAGCCCTAATGCATACTGATGGAAAATAAAAGTTACTTTGGATGTTTAATTTTATTCGAAATAGAAACTTTCCATTCCATGCATACCTAAATACAAGTTATCTTTTACGAAAACAACTTCAGGATATAAAAATAGTCTAGATATATATTTTTTTATCTCGCGAAAATTCTTTCGCATGTAGTAACAGATTCAACTAAAAATCGTTCTTTTTGCGTTGTAACATTAAAATACCCTTCCATGAAACTGAATTAAAACTAAAACATCCAGGGGGTATTTTACCAAGAAAAGACTGTAGGGAGGAGGGAAAAAAATGGGGCAAAAGGGGCTCTGCAGCATCGAAGATGATAATAATAAAAAGAAACAACATTTTCCAAACAACGCTTTAAAATTCCAGCGTTCCTTTTTCATTCGAGTCCATGATTTATGCAGAGTAGTTAGCCATTAAAAATTCTGTCAGCACAGAATAAAAATGCGTACGGGAAAATTTAAAGTTAAGGAGAAACGGATACGTTTGCAGGTGTGGAAATAAAAAAAAGCAGATGAAAAATAATATAAAATTTTTAATGAAACTTAGGGGCTTGGAGTGCAAAGCGATACTGATTGCGATTTTGGATGCATTAGTCACTGTATACTACGAGACTAAAATTGACTCTTAAACTTAAAGCCTTTCCCACATCGTTGCTTTTTACCAATTAAGATATATAAAAGCTGTTCATCAGATGTACCTTTAAGTCTGCCAACAGTCTTTGCTTAGGGGAAAAAAACACTAATGAATGCGATAGGGATGGGGAAAAAAGAAATTTAGTGAAAGTTTTCGAAGCTAAAAAGAAATTTCTTCTGAAGTGAAAATCCAGCGGGAAGAAGGAATTATAGATATATAGATTTTTTTTCCCTTTCACTCCTACTCGAACATTTTTTATTACTCTACATCGAGTGAAACATTATCTTAGATAGTTTTTACATATGTATTATGTTGGAACATTCTTTTATTTATTTATTTTATACTTTTTTCTTTCTTCTATTAAATATTTTCTAATGTATTTCTTTCGCCCTGGAAATTTTGAATTGAGATAGATAATTCGTAAGTTAGGAGTAAGTGTATTTATTTCTTCTGATATGTAAATTTTCATTTTAGGATATAAGTAAAAATAACTTTGAATTGAGAGACGATGTTTTTTAATGCAACTAAGTGATCGATCACATAAAAAATGAATGAATAAATCTTTCTTTCTTGAATATATTAAATACATCTTTATTTCTCAGGAAAGTTACGTTTAGAAAACAAAATAAATCGATGTATTGGAGGAAAGAAAAACTTTTAAGTAAGTTTTGAGAAATAATTATTTTCCCTCTCATTTGCTTTTTCGCCATTTACTTTTAAAAAGATATATTTTCTCAAATTTAATGGTTACATATTTTGTGAATTCATGTGACTAAAATGTTTGTTAATTGAAAATAGTGTCTGTGTTACTGATTTGAAGTATTTTTGCATTTTAATAAAATGAAATTAAAAACAAAACTACTTTCAAGGTTTTATGTCAATGGTTTTGTGACGGATCTATACACGTTTCTACTAATTTCTTCTTTTTCTTTAAAACAAAATAATTATTTCAACCAACCTTCATCGAGAAACCAAACGTGATTTATGTAAATGATGAATATTAGATAAATTCGGTTTTCGCGAGTTGGAGTGGAGTGAATGTGAGGTCAAGTTAAGTAAAGTAAAGTAAAGCAAGTGATCTGTTGACACGTAGTTGCTGACAATCTGAAACTGATACGTTTGATGTGTGCAAGTAGAAGTGGTTAGTGAATATTGAAAAGCAGTGGAATTGAAGATTACAGAGCGTGTAGCCATCGTCATTTGATCAAGCTAAAGAAAGTGCCTGAAGTTGCCCTTGAAGGATCCGAAGCATTAAGGATACAGGTATCGTACTCTTGATAAAGTAAACGCTGATTGTTAGTGTACGACGTAGTAGCAAATGAGCGTATTTAAGCTGTCTTTGAGGTTCTGTAATATTATCCCCTCATGTGAGTATCTCACCTCTGCACTCTACCATTGTTTATATACCTTAATTAGAATTGTGTTGTGTCTGATCCATAATCATTAAAAATAATTAATAAATTAAATTAGATTGAAATTGATTATTTAGTTCCTCCTACACATCCAGCCGGGTTTACAGATAGACAGGAGGGTTCGGATGTAAGGGGTTAACAGAGATTACCCCTATTTGATTAAATTATATTTGTTTCTAGTAACTGATTTGTGTGAGGGGGGGACACTCTCCCGTTTAAGTATTAGGGTTCACCATAGGATAAGACATTTTCTATTCTCTTCAATCTCTATTATGACTTTCTAATCACTATCTAAATTTGACCTAAGCTATGGACAACATGACACCTTAAATAGTAATCTAATTACTTAAAATATAAATATTACACTTATCAATATACACTCATGTCCATAAATTAAGGATAATGAAGTTCAGGCAAAGAAAGATACAGAAGAAAAACAAATTTGACTTATTTGTAAAGTCTATTTATTAAACAAAAGGTAAAGAGCAAAAAAGATGCTATATGTTTGAGATAATTAATAAAAATTGCGATTTTTACTCCCTGGAGCAAATTTCAAAATAGAACCTATTTACAAAAAACAGTATAACATGGTTAGTATGATGGTTAATACGGAGTATGTCTCCCGGACGATGCAATACAGGCCTTACAACGCCTACGCATGCTGAGTATCAAATTATCAATCTGATCTTGGGGAATATTACACCACTAATCAAGCAATGCCCTCCGAAGTTCCGGTAGACAGGTGGGAGGGGGTTGATGGGCTGCAATTCTTCGGCCAAGCATATCCCACACATTTTCTATTGGATTCAAGTCCGGTGAGTACGCTTACCAACCCATACGGGTGATATCCTCCAATTACAGGCATTCATCTACAATGTTTGCATGGTGAGGACGGGCGTTGTCATCCATAAAGAGAAATTTAGCACCCATGGCGCCCCGAAACACACGTACATGTTGTTCCAGAATGATATCCCGATACATGTGGCCTGTCATCGTTACATTCTGAACATGCAGGTCAGTTCTGGAACCAAGAATAATTCCTCCCCGAACGAGCCATCCTGCACCACCGTAACGGTGTCGTTTAATGGTGTTCTCTTGGTGGTAACGGGTACCTGGCTCTCTCCATATGAAAGTCCGGTGAGAATAAGAATGCAAACTAAACCTAGACTCGTCGGAAAACATCACACAAGACCACTGTAGGGGTGTCCCCAATGCATGCTCTCCACTCCAGGTTAATCGCAGGCGACAGTGAGTTGCGGTAAGGGGAATACATCTGACAGGCCTACGAGCATATAGATCAATGTGCCCTAAGCATTTGTACACGGTCTGCCTTGAAACTGTCGTACCGGTAGCTGAAGAGAGCTGGCGAGATAGGTCTGATGCTGTGCTCCGTCTGTTTCTTTTGGCCGTAACTGCCAAATACCGGTCCTCATTCGGCGTTGTAACTCGGGGGCGACCTGTGCTGTAACATCTACTCACATTACCATCATCTTGGAATCGTTGCCAAAGCATGGAGATGACACTCTGTGCGATTCCAAGTTCCTCGGATACGTCCAGATGGGTACGTCCACATTCCAGTCGTACGATAATTCTACTACGTAATAAATCATCCAAATGCTTCCTTTGTGCCATAACTATGCGTTTTTTGCACTGAAAGGCTTTTAAAGCGCTTTACTTCTTTGCCACCATTCCTTATATACCCCTCTATTATACTCTCGTTATTGTGACGTACTATCCGCGCCATCTGGTGGTTTCCTGTAATTTGCATATTCTTCTTCAAGATGTGTGTGATAATTCAGCAGGTGAAATTTTTATTTTTGAGTTCAATTTCTATGTGATTCTGAATTATCCTTAATTTATGGACATAAGTGTATGATCCTCAACAATAATACTGATGATTCCAATACCAGCAACTCTAACTTTTTACATATATGTAGGTCAGCAATCACCATCCTCAACTTTCTTGCTCACTTGACGTTAAATAGTTATCCCCATTAACATAAATCCCTATTCCCTTACAGAAACAGGTTTTAGAATCAGATATCCTCCCCATTCAGAATCGTGAACAGATCCCATTATAGATTGTTCTTTAAATTTTTCTAGAATATATGTAGTTGCTTCTTATATTTTGAGAATATTCGAGATATTTTTACGAATTTTGTTTAAAATAGTGTAAATATTTTTTTGGATGTGTAATGCATTTATATTACTCTGCTATATTTATTTTATGTTAAAATTGTAATATTCCCAAGCAACGCCGTCCCTTACGTCGTAATAGCGATTCAATGGGAACTTGGCGAAATCTTAGCGATAGAGCCAAGTTTGCACCATTTTTAGCTATCAATTTGGCAACAATTTTGGCGACTTGGTGACCATTTTTAGAGAGTTCGGGAATCTCTGGATTCTTCTGGAAATTTGTGGAGAAATCCACTAATTTTAAGACTTATGACGCAAGCGAATGCTTTCTAGAAAGTTCCGCAAGGAATATAAATAGAGAGATGCTTGCCGAAGATCAGTAAGTCTGGTTTTGACTACCGACTAGTAGACTTGTTATGAACATGATTACCGATTAGCTCGGCTGTAGAATAGGACGAGCACTGCTTGTAAATAATCTTTTATATATGTGTATTTTAGACATTGATAATTGTGTTTGAGTGCTGTGGAAGGTGTGAAGACCTTCTGAGATTTACTGTACGAATATTGCTGCTGAATCCTGTGTTTCTAGGACTGGATTTTCAACAATAAATTTTCATCGCTGTTATAGAACTGTCTTGCTCTTTGCGACTGATTTGCATAAAATTCTCGAGCCCGGATCAACGTAACAATATTATAAGCAAAGTTGTTTAAAACATTTTCGCTAAAAAAACTTGTAAAAGAAGTATTAGGAATTAAAATATGTCAATGATTCAAATTGCATAACTTTGTATTCTTTTAATTTCTTAAAATCCTGATAAAAATTAATTAAAACCTTAATTATTTTCCTGACAAATTTATTCTTAAGGCCAATTTTAATGTAAGTATAATTGCATAAACAATGGAATAATTTTAAAGTCATAATCTATGAATCAAATCTCAATGCTAACCATGAAATAATGAATTTCAAACTTTTATCAAACAAAAAGATATAAAAATTCATTTAGAAGGAAATCAATTATTGCATACATTTTGCGTAAATAACTCATTCTAAACTGAATATTCTTTTAATTTACTTTTTGCGTGTTATATTTTTAATTAAAATCTGTCATTCAAGTAAGTAAATGAATGCAAAATAAAATAAAATGCAAATCATATAAAAACTCCATCAAACCAAAAAAGAAAATACAATTAAGAAATAAAGCTGAAATTATATATCTTTTAAAAATATTTGTACTTCTAGAACAACGTCAGAAGGTACTTCAAGAATAAAGCAAGAAGCAGCTGACGCAGACAAAGTGAAGCGTCCTCTAGTTTCTAGAAAGAAATAATAGAAGTTGAGTCAGAATAATATTCGAAGTAATTTAGCTACAGTAACTTCAGCGACTGGAAAGAAGTTCGAGTGAATAAGAGAGTAGTAAAATAATTTAAGTAGTGCTACATTTTGAAGTGGTGCATTTTGGACTCTTTTAGCCGTTATTTCTTTTATAACAAGTAATCTTGAACATTTTTATTTCTCTTGATGTATATTAATAGATGTTCTTTTAATATTTTCGAAAGAATGAATGAATGTAGAGGTCTACTTTCGCAATTAATGGCCTTAATTTTTAAAATATATGCTGTAGAGTAATAACAAAATTTCTCCTTATTAGAGTAAAGAAAAGTCCTTTCAAAATATTAATATTTTTATATTTTAGTTCCTGAAATTACCTTTAGTTTATATGTTAAAGGAAATCATGTAAATAATTAAAAAAGCAAACAAATTGTACAAAAATTTGTATTCAATTGCAGTAATTTAACTAGAAATGATTGACATTTTTCTTAATTTGTCTTCCTTTATAGCGTTTTTCTTTGTAATGTCATTTTAATATTGCAGTGGATTACTTTTTGTACTTAATTGTTCTAGTATTCACATTACTTTGTTTTGCTTTGATTCTTCTATTAATCAAGAATTGTACTGTTGTTCTTCTTAACAACAAAATCTTTGAATAGCATCAAATATTCAAAAAGATAAATCATGATGCATGGCTGCCATAAAATCGTTTAATTTCTGATGTAATTTCATAAATTAAAATTTCTTTTAAAGATATTTTTTTCAAAAGAAAAAACTAGGGGGTAGGGGAGGTCATTTTTTGAGAATCTAAAGGCGGACCAAACCCATTCAACAAATTATACAATTGTTCAAACTCATTGCAAAAATTGTGAAACTGTAACTGTACTATGTAGATCTACTTTTCCCCCCAATGTATTGTAAGCAGGAAAAAATAAATTTCAAGTTTTGATTTCCACATTTTAATTTGTACTTCAATTTATGGTCTCTTCAAATTTGGCCAATATTCGACTAAATTTGGTGACTTGGTAACCATGTTAGGGACCATTTTTGTTAACTTGGTGACCAAATGGATGCTTCTGGAAATTACTTCAGAAATCTATGGCGTAAGTGATCTATGATGTAAATGGATTTTTCACAAAAGCACTGAAAGATAGGGGTTTTCGAGGTTGATCCCCCCCTAGACAATTAGCTCTTAGGGCTGCTCTTCAGTTAAATTCACCCTTTTAAAACTCATTTTTACTAACTATAATTTATGCATAAATAAATTTATTACAATATCACGAAATCTTTAGAGAGAGAGAGAGAGAGAGAGAGAGAGAGTGAGAAATGAGAAAATAAAACTAAAAAAATAAAAAAATAGTAAGAAGAAGAGGAAGATATATGAGTTATATTCTTCGTTTTCTATATTGTTTTTACCACGGTCACCAGCAAATATGAATTCAACCCGCCAGATCTTGTGCTTAATTCCGTAATGAAAGAGCGAGACGCACGCGATACTCTATTCCAATCATCAAATTTCGTTTAAAAATATTAATTAGCGCGTTTTTCACGTAGTGGAACAAAAGCGATATTAGGACGCAAATTTCGTATTCGTTCCATATTTTTTCGTACCTTTTTCTCAGCCAATAAGCAACCAATTGACCTCGGGTTTTCAGCATTTGGTCGCATTTGTAACCTAGATGAGCCGAATCATATTTAAATTTTCCCATTGTTTTCCCGAAATTTCCTACTAATTTTCCTGAATTTCGCAAGTTTATAAAAAAATGTTCTCAAATTTTACCTTGTTTTCAACAAAATCGTACCAAATTTTCGTAAAATATTTCAAATTTTCACGAGTTTCTACAAGATTTGCCTGAATATCTCGGGATTTTATCAAATTTATCCCAAATTTTACTGAGTTTACACAACATTTTATTGAGTTTACACAAATTCTCCCGAGTTTTCCTCAAAATTTCCCCCAAATTTTCACGAGTTTTCCACAAAATTCCTCCCGAATTTTCACGAGTTTTCCACAAAAACTTCCTGAGTTTTCCATAAAAGTTTCCCGAGTTATCCACAGAATTTTTCAGAATTTTCCACACATTTTTTCCTTTTCAGCTCAATAGTAGTACATTTAGAGGAGTGGTACAGTACACTACTTTCTGTTAGTAAAAAGTTCATTAGTTGCATTATTGTAAAATACAACATGTGAAAAACGCGCTAAAATTACTTGGCCATGCCAATGATTGATATCTTGTTTTTTAATAAATGCATTTTTAATCTTTTTTACTTCAATCTAAACGTTTGTTATGTAGCAAAAAACGTTTTTTCAAAATAAATGATAAATTATTATCTATATATTAGTCTAAAATTACAGCTAAATATAACAAAAATGAAAAAAAAAAACCTGTTTTAAAACTTACATATAACAAAAAATATACTTTTGATCACTCATCATAATTAGTATAGAAGTTACTACGATATATAGGATGTCATAAGGATAGATAGGGTTTTTCTACTTTATTCAGCATCTTTTATTTTTCCTCTTTTTTAGTGAGTTAAAATAATAAAATATACCGATTTGATTTCATCTGACATAGCAGTTCTCATTTCATCACTATTATATTTACGGCCTTTATAAATACAATAAAAATTCATAATATTGGGTTTGGTGGTATTACCGATGGTTTCTTTTTTGGTGGTATCGGGTTTGGTGGTATAAAGAGTTAAACTAACCCAAACAAGTTTGTTTTTCTTTTTTTGGGTTTGTTATATTTTAACATAAATTATTTTTGAAAACCAAATAAAGAGACACAGAGTTCACTGTTTTTCAGATTCAAAAACATATTACCGTTATTGACAACTGTATGTTGCTTTGTTATAAGTCAATTTTCGAGGTAGGATTCAAAAATCCCTGACCTGAGTCTTTAACGAGAAAATTTTTTGCAGTAGAATGATTACGATAACATTTCTGTGTCACTGCCTGTCTCTCCTTTTCTAAAAAAGTTTGTCCCAAATCACGTGGTCCGCGGCTTACCACGGCATCGTATTTTGTAAGTGGATGCATTTAGTAGATTGAAAGATATTGCATTTGTTAAGTAGAAAATAATATCAACTTTTGTGTTGGGACTTTGGGGAAGAGTGCTATGGAGAAAGTTGAAGCATGTATAAGGCAGTGATACATAGTCGCGAACGCAAGATTTTGAGTGGCCTCGACATTTCAGAGAAGGCAGGGAGATTGTCAAGACAAAGAAGGCTCTGGATGTCGACAGACTTCCAGCACCACTGAAAACTTTTGAAAAATGTTCTGCTGCGGTACGTAGAAAAACAGCAACAACTTGGGGTGAAAATGAGAACAACTGTTCTGCGTTTTCTTATTTGCCCCCCTGAAACTTCAGAATATTTCTTGAACTTGCACTCGCTTGTAGGGTCGTCGATTTCACTCTGTATATGAAGTTAAAGGTGCATCGCAGACTGAATTACGGAATATAGCTAAAAATGGATTCCAGAAATATTTCGATGGATTTTACAAGCGATGGTAAAAGAGTGCTGTTGCCCAAGGCTCTTATGTGTTTCAGCAATGAATCTTTGATGGTACACTGTAAGGAAATCTTGTTTCAAAGTGGATTTTCTGACTGTCTTGGCAGGTTGCATAAGAACTCTTTGCGGGCAGCTAGTTCTCCTCTCCCTCCCTGGTCTATGTAATAATGCATAGATACATTTATCACAAATAAATTTCGTTTTAAAATATATATTGCAATCATATCAGTGTGAAGATTTATGTTATGTTTCTGAAAATGAAGTATTGAACCACGAAAGTGATGGTAGACAAAATTATTTCTACTATATCTAGAAAATAAGTATAATTTCTATTATTGACTTAAAAGTATCTAGCTTATCAGAAAAGGAGCTACAGAGTTAATTAGATGCTCCTGACAATATGGAAAGTAAATTAAGTGTTACGGTAAAGGATTTCTCAACATTTCTAACCAATATTGACTAGAATGGAAACTACTGATTAAAAGTTTCCACTCTATAGATTTCCAATCAATTATAATATTATTTCTTTATTATGTGATGCTCAATTATTTCAAATTCAAAGTTAGGCTCTAATAATGAATTAAAAAGAAATATTGAAATTCAATAAATTTGTTGAGAGCAATGCACGAGTCAAAATCGGATGCATTAAAAACTTTTAAATCAGTGCTTTTTAAAGTTTCAATATTTGTGAACCAATATTCAATCATAATTTTGATCGCACCCCACTCCCCTCTATACAATAGCAGTGTATTTGATTCACTTATACTATACTTTGACTCTATTGCTACAATACAACTTTAACTTCTTAAGGGCCGCCTTCGTACATAAACGTCTCAAAGCATTAGTTATACCGGACGTATATATAGATCTTTCCGAAGTACGGTCTTTTCTGTGCACTACTATCCATAAAATTATTTCGAATCCAATAAAAGAACCTTGCGAGTGTTTGCAATGGTTTTGCTTTTTTATTCCTTTTCTCTTCCCCCCCCAGTACATCATATTCGCCCGCCTACATGGAAAACGGTGGCATTAGGGAGAAAATCGCGTAACTTTTTACTGGCAGTTGAGAGATTAATAATAAACCATACAAATTATCAAGATAAGTGTAAAATTTTATATATAACTTTATACATATCCCATGGGGTTATTGGTAAATTAATCATAAAATACATTGTGTAGTGCAGATACATTTATAAGTGTATTATATCAGTGTGAATGTGTATATATTTTTAATTATATCAGAATGTATTTTGTTTGTTTACTTTCAGTAAATTAATACTTTTTTAAAATAAAATTTTGTTTCCGACTTTTCAATATGCTCGCACCCCCCTCGTAAATTAATCAGGCCTCCCTAAAAAGGCGTGCCTCACACTTTGAGAAACACTGTTTTAAATGCATCCCTCCCATTCAGCTTCAGAAAATTGTATGAATTTAAAAAGTGGTTGTGGCAATATTTCCAGATTTTAGGTATGTTTTTTTTTAATTTTATTTAGTTTCAAGAATTAATTAACTAAATATTGAAGAAATAGGCGTGTACACTGTATCTAAAATATAAAAACATGGATAGAGTAAAAATTATTTTATTGTTAACAATTGCTCTTTGGATATTTATATAAGTTTATGAAATAAGTTATTCATTTTTGTATACTGTGTAATAAGAACAAGAATTTAAATAAGATGTTTTGGGTACTAAATATTTTTTTGGTTATTTTTGAGCTGTTCGTATCCACATCAATTTTCAAAAATCCAGATACTTTAATTTCATCTTTCATCTACAGCTGCTATTTCGACTTGCATCGTAAATTCAAATAGTAGAAATAAAGAGAAAAACAAAGAAATTAATGCAAAACAAAATTCAGGCAAGAAACATACGTTTAAATCTTCTTAGATGCACAACTTTATTTAAAACTATACACAAGCAAAAATTTAACTGGTATGAAATACATATCTCACACTGATCCTATTTTCTAATATAAGAACCATAACAAAAGAAATTAATTTTGTGTGAAGTGTAAAGAAAATTTCAATTCTAAAGTTACTTTTAAGGAATGAAAAAGTCTTCCTGAAAATAGTGCTAACTCTTAATTCTTGAAACATCTGTCTGTTAAGAGGATTTGGCAGCAACGGAACAGGCACGAAAATCTTCTTTAGATGAAAAATGAAAATAAGCTATGCTCCATTTGCTGACTCAGTTGTATCACAGAACCATCTAAGTTTTTAAAATGAAACTTTTGAAAAGTAGGGAGACACTAACTCGGGCAATTCTTAAGTCATTTATTCTTAAACATAAGGGCTTATTTTTAGTTGAACTATTGATAACATGTCGTCTCCTTTAAAAATCCTCTTACTCATTTTCGGTGAATCGAATGTTTTTCCTTAGAAAATACAAAAAGATAAATATACAGGACACAATTCAGATAATAGGTTTATAATATTTCTTAATATAGATTGAAAAGAGAAATCTATGTTGTATATATATATATATATATACCTTCAACTATATAACTAATTTACTTATTTATATAGAGAGAATTTTATATTCGTGTGTTACCATACGAATACATGGGTATAAGTTAACACTAGCCTTTACCCGCTCTCTCCTCCAGGTATTTCACGATATTTTATGAATATCTAAACATATATGTTTGTATATAATATGAATTATTGATATCTAAGTCCTAGTGTTAAGCGTTCAGTTATATTGGAAAAATTCTTACAGTCTTCACTTCTTGATTTAAAAAGAGGACATGACATGAATTTTCGGACAGTAGAATTATATTTTACGCTTCCGTAACTATTTCCCTCTATGTACATTTTTATAAAACCCATATTTAGTAAATCTTTACTCAACAGAATAAATATGCCTGATATGCTTCAAGTCTAAGACTAATAGTTCAAGATACTCGAAAACGCTAATTTTTTTTATCTATATGCCTCAATAACCCTCCTAAACCTGCCATAGGTGTTTATTTTTGTAGAATCCGTTTCTCTTACGGATTTTTATTCTACGAAAGAAACATGCTTACCAGATGTATATCTAACTTAAAAAGCAGAAATGTGTACCATTAACTCCCTTTAACTCCTCGAAACCCCTTTGGGGACGATTTTGGTCAAACTCCTATCGTAGAAGATCTCTACTCAAAGGAAGGTACATGCCAGCTTTATTTCCAGTCTGTAGGTCTAACAGTTCGAAAATGGGAATATACACTATTTTGCAAAAAAATAGAAGCACCAAAGAGTTGTCCGATTGTGATAACATTTCACAGGCAAAGACTTCTTCATAGAACATACAAATGATAAATTTTTAAAGCCAATGAACATGAATTGCGGTCATATCAGGCATTTCTGCTGAGCAACTCGCAAAGTATAAAGCATGTAATATAGTGGCGGAAAATTTATATTTTTTCGTTTTCGCCGTTGTGATTCCCTAGAGAAAAAACGAATGATGTTATCACGACTCTTTCGCAGACCTTGTAGGAAACCGAATGACTTCGAACGTGGTCGCATTGTCGAAACGCATGGAGCTGGGTGGTCATACCGAGCAATAGGTCGTCACCTGCAACGGACAGACAAAGGAGTGAAAAGGTTTGAAAAAAGGCACGAAGATGATTTTTTTTTGTAAGTATGAAGAAAACTCATTTATGTCATTTTAAACATTATTCATGGCATGCAGAGTGTACCTACAAAAAGCAAACATTTAAGCATTTTTGTGTTCCAAAATTATAAAATATAAATGGTGTGAAAACTTTAAAATTGAAAATTGAATTCTTCCATTTTCGCATTCTGTTATATAAGTATAGTGCTTAATTATATGCAATTAAAAAGTGTGCTTTATTTGAAACATTCTGGATAAAAAAAATTACCGCTTAAGAGGTTAAAGCTATTAGACTAAATTGTGCCTCTATTATTTTCGCTTTTAATTTATTGTTCCTTAAATTTCCACTATAAAGAAACACTAATGCTATTGTCAACCGATGTCGCAATTTTGAGCCATGGTCAAGTGGCAAGAACGTCACCTCACAGCTGACATTCCACTCACTAAATTTCCACATCTCACCACAGTGCACACTTTTCGATTCGTCAGAATTTGCATGCATTTGCCCCTCTATACTGTCATGGAAACTTGAGCCCAAATTACTTCAAAGTAATGACGGTTACAATTTTATTACCATAACCACGTTAAAGTTGTGACCACATTATTTTGCCAATATAAACATACAAAAGGCTGTTTTGGTACTTCAATTACATTACTTTAACGATAAGAACTATAAAAAAGTTTTAGAAAGGAAATAGTTTATACTGAAAAAAAATATGACTTGGATATTTTTCGAAACTGCTTAGTATGTTTAGGGATTCAGAAAGAAAAAAGCAGTTCACAATTTATTTCGTGAAAAAGGAAAGAGAAGTGACCTAGAGGAGTGGGAGGACTGGACAGATGTGTTTTCCAGTCAGAAGAATTTAAGAGGATTTGGGTTTGTGTTGGGGATATGATTGTTCTAGATGCGTTTCCAGTGGAGAGAATTCAATTTCCATTTGATTTTCTGGATACTGAAGCTATGATATAAGTAAACTTCTACATTGCACTATCGTAGAATGTAGTATATTTTATGTTTCTTAAGGTTTGTAAATTTTTAAAATATATTTTAAAAGTTTCGAGATTATTTGAAATTTTTAAATCGAAATAACATAAATAATAAACGATAACCTTAAAAATAAACATAGAAAGAAACAACTTTCCTATTTCATCATATTTTTCTTTGCACTTTATGCAAACATCTGCTTAGATTTTTGGGTTTATTTATGTATTTTAGTGAAAAATCAGACTGTTTCAAGATGTAGTCAAAAACTGGTCGACAAAAATAGAACAAACAAGTTAAGATTTTGAATATAAAATATTCTGCAGCCAAAGATTATAGCAAATACATCGATGCGTTTAATAACGATGAAAACAATTAGCATTACGTAATAAATCTTTATTGCTCTGATTATTGTTATTAGTATTATTTATATAAAAAGACTACAATAATAATAAAGAGAATTATTATTTTGCAGATAAAGTAATAGCATATTAACGACTTATATTTTACTTTACCTCATGATTAAAAATAATCCATTCCATAATTTTAACATAATTGCTAATCATATCCCAAAGCAAAACTATCTACATATACACCAAATAGCCAAAACATTATGAACACCTATTCAACAACGCGTTGCACCATTATCTACCCTCAAAACAGCTGCAACTTGACTCAATATGGATACCATAAGTGTTTGGTAGATGACTGGAGACATGTTTTATCAATTGTTTAAGGGTTGATCACGTAGAGTCGATATATTCCGACATAAAGATGTTTGATTTCTTAGCTATATTTCTATGAAAACTCAAATGTAACCTATCAGATTAAGATCCTCTGAGATAGATGGTCGGGATATTAATTGGAATTCCTCTTCATGCTCCTCGAGCCTTTCTAAGACATTTCTAGCCTTTTGTCATTGGATGTTGTCCAGCCGGAAGATTACATTTCTAGCTGGGTAAACAGATGTCATATTAAGGTGCAAATGATATGAAATTATGCTCAGTTGGTCTACAAGTCAACAACTATTTCACGGTCAACAAGTTTTTGGTAGATGACTGGAGACAGGTTGTATCAATTGTTTAAGTAGAATCGAGATATTCCGACATGAAGATATGATGCTGGCAAAGACGTTTGGTTAACAAAGGTCCACGAGCGGGAAGTCTGCTGCATAGTCCCATATCCAGTGGTGTCCATTAAACTGTAAGCTTCAAAATACTCGCACTTGGACTGCTTTGTATTTAGCTGTCAGCTGAGCCACTGTCTGGTGCTTATTTTGCTTTTCCGAGCTGGATAATTTCAGACAATCTTCTTTGAAGCTGCTTGGATGTCAAACAGCTAGATTTATACTTCTGATTTGACTTTTAATTATCTATTTCGCATGCATACTAAAAAGAATACAGCACGAACAACTTACCAGTCAAGCTGCTTCGAAGATACTCAATCCGAGTCTTCGGGCCGTTACAATATCCCATCTTTTAAATTCACTTAGATCAGTCACCTTTCCCTCACTCACAAAACTAAATGCAAGAATGATAGCTTATCAATTCCAGTATCAGTTATATTACCATTTTCTTTAACCCGGCATCACTCGCGTGAAAAAAAACGACCTAAAGTTCTCGCACCAGATATGTCATACCCAAAGGTGTTTACAGTGTGTTTTTACCGTAGAATTTATATGCAGTGGTTGAAAAGGAAGAAAAGTAGGAAATACAACATGTTTGTTACATTTTTTACACGTAAATTTAGTTTATCTGTTCGTTTTATAAGGGCATTCATTGCATTGTTTAAACACTCCTTTAAACTCGTCGTGAATAAGTGCGATGTTTTCCCTGGATCTTAATTTTTTTAAAATTTGTATCTTTTTTAAACTAAACATATATGAGTAAACTTCTCTATTATTTAATTTTAAAAATTTTGGAATTTCTCTTTTATTTATCTTATTTTGTTCCAGCAATAGTTTTTTTTTCCAAAAGTTCATCTGAAAGTAGATAAGATGTGTACCAGTTGTCTCCATTAAAATTACGTTCTTCTCAAATGTTTTTGTGTCTCTACATGTAAGACATTTTTTTTTCAACAGTGTCTCCCTTTTCTAAATCTGGATCGATTTCAGTGGAGGAATTACACTTGCTATTATACTCTTCATCATTTGATTTTTCCTCATCATAAACACGAAGATAATTTCTTCATCCAAAAATACTGCTGTACTATATCTATTAAACACTCTGTATCTGCTAAATTACTTAAATATCCCATTTCTTTATCATAACTACAATAATACGCCATAGCATAAGAAAGATGTAAAATGTGCTCATGCAGTCAGAACTGTAATGGTGATTCACGCCCTGGGTATGACATGCCCGAAGAGGCAATATCCAAAAATATATATTTAGAATTCCCCTACAAGGTAAGACCCCTCAAAGGATATGACCTTAAGGTCAGCTACACGAGAAACTATCCATTTTCCGGAAAAGGTTTAGAAGGAGCGCTGAAAAAAGTTAGACGTTGGGTATGACACACCCTGCGCGAGAAGTGCCGGGTTAAATCACATTTCTTTCACGTCATCCAAACGATTTGAATAAGAAATGTGAAGATTTTCTTAATGTTTTGGCTCTACAGTATAATGTATAATGGAACTAATTTTCTAGATACAATCTTTTAAAAGAAAACATTTGAAGTAAGGAAACATTTTTCTCTATACTCACGTAATTTCTTGATTACTACTCTTCCAGTAGATGTTTCTTACTCTAAGGTTTTCTCCATGATTATTTTTCAAAAAAATAATATATTTTTATATTTATTAAATGATACATAGCATATTTTATTTAAAAAAGTGTTCTTCATCACTTGATTTCAGATTTACAAAACATCTTAATATTACCAAATAAAAATTTCGGTGAATATATATATAAAAGTTATATTCGTGTGTTGGAAATATTTCTTCATTAAATATTCATACATATCGATAGTTAAAAGAGAAAATGGGAAACAGTATAAATATTTCATTTTCTTCATTTATAAAATAAAACACATTTTGTGTGCTCAAATTATAAGTTTACTCATATAATACTAAGCCTTTAAAAAGTAGAAGAAAGTATTTCCTTAAACTTTATATAGAAGTGTACATTATATTACATTACTGTTAATGGCAAAGCAAGCAAACAAGTTAAAATCAGTTTCAAAGTACTTTTATATCAGCATAATGCTTAGTATATAATCACAAAGCTAGATCTGACGTAACTGTTAAATCTAAGCATCTCTTGATTTTCATTTTACTTCTTAAACTTTTAAATACCATTTCAACTTTTATGAATCTTGTAGTAAGTACAAAACTTAGTACTACCGTATTTCAAGAAAATAAGACATCCTGGAGCTTTAACATACGAATACAGAAAATATACTATTCATTTACACTGCTTGAAGAAACTTTTTCCACGCAGTAGTGGTGACCCTCGAAGCCGAATGTGATTTTGATGGCAGCGATTTTGGAGGTAAGAATGGTTTGTTATGGGATAGAATTCGGGCTGGGGAAACGGAGGAAACACAATTTAGTGAAAGTTTTCTCGACACTATCTCCCGGGTACGAAAACGTGTAATGGAATACGTTATCACGGAGTCAGGAAGTGGAGCGTACTTTTCTTATCCTCATCCTCAACATTTCGTTGAGTATCTTCAGGGGATATGGTCCATATTGCATCAAGACTTGTAGAGTTGCTTACGTGTGTATGTGGTAAGTGGCAACACTCAAATAACTTCAGGCAACAATTTTTAAGATTGCAACCATGACATTTATTTTCGTTTAAATGTTATGAAATAGAAATGTGCTGGATAAAAAAAATATTATGATTTGTTTTGTTTCTAAATAAAGAATGCATATTTAATTCAAGTATTTGATAAAAAAGAATAATATCTCCAGTTTTAATTACAAAGCTGAAATTTTCAACAATTTGATAAATATGGCAAGCAAATTAATAGTTCTAAAATCCACCTTATTTTAAATCTTCAATAATCTCAAATTTTAAAGTTAAAATAAAATTTAATAATTCTAAGTTTTCTATAGGCTGCTTTAGTTTTAATTTTAATTAACTACTATTTACAAGAGATTTTTCTCTCTCTTCAAAATTTTTAATTTAAAATTTTAATTTTCTTACGTTAGTTACTTTATTTTAGGTTGTAAAATTTAGTAATTAATATGTGATAAAATTCGTTAGTAATTTTCACAATTGTTTTATTGTTTTTATGTTGGCCCTTAGAATCCTTAAATCACTTATATCCAAAACATAAATCAATGAATACTAAAATTATATTATTGATTCATTTCATAAAATTTTAATAGCTTAACTTTATAATTAATTAAGGTTGTTTTATATAAATTTACATTATTCTGAAATCGAACGAATATTTATTGATTTTGAATTCGTAATCCGTGTCGTTTATTATTATATAGAAGAAATTCCAAAACTAATTAGGCTTCAATATCAAAAATGGCATCGCTCTACATAGAATATTTTTAAGTATTAGATTCTTAGCTACCATGTAGTGAATTTTTAAAATGCTTTCTCAGAATTCACATACTTATTTTAAAGCGTTTTTAAATGAATTTTTTTTCTTTTTTGCTGTGTACCAAAAAAAAATTCCCACCCAGGTTGAATAATATTTTGATTTATTGTAATCAAATTTTTGGAACGTTTGATATTGAAATGAAATAAATAAGCATGTGAAGTATTTTACCTGTAAAAGCATCCTTTATTTTTTTCAGTTGTGTTAAAGTCATAATCGATCACTAAGCTTGGAAAGCATCATAGAATCAGAAAGTACAATTTGAAAAGTTTCATTTATCTGCGTTAAAGCATAAGATTTGAATTTTGTATCCTTTTTAAACAACAAATGAAGAATTTAGTTTAAAAAAAATGGTCGATTTCATTTACAGATCTCACGTAATGGATTCAGATTAAAAAATCTTTCTAATGCTGTTACTTAATGACTACTAAACTACCTTTAAGTATCGTTAAATGGAAGATACAGTAAAACGTTCGATACAAAGAAACATTAATTCCTTAAATAGTTACTTTTAACTATTAACATGAAAATTAACTTTGAGTTTAATGATGAATGTTTGTTTAATGTAAAATGTAATCTAAAAAAATAGAACAGGGCTCATAGTAAAGGTCTGATAAATTTTCAATAACATAAAAAATTTGCTTCATTGAAACATGTACATTTCAATAATCCTTTGAAAAATATATTAATAATAACTGTACATGGGTTTAGAAAAATAATTTTTCTAAGCGAATTGTATTGTATCTTTTCAAATAGTTTATTATTTTGAAATTTGTTTTCCGTTATCTAGTACATAAAATTTAAACTTTTATTGCTTTATATTTTTTTTTATTTCAATAATATTGAAAATGAATTATTAAAAGCTTAATTTATTAATGCTTTTATCGAATATTTTTTAAATTTATCATTGAACTTCCCGGTAGTAAATATTGATGAAATGTGTATTCATAAGGCTATTTTTAAACATAGCATTTAAATTACATATATACAATAAATATTGCTTAAAATTGTCATTAAGTTGTTTAAAGGGAATAATTTCTTATACTTTTAATCGTAGTTTTTGTGAAGGGGTATGACAGTGGGAAAATGAAATTAAAATGCACTAAAACTCTTTATTTAAATCATTATGATTTTCGATCTAAATAGTCTTCTATTAATATTTACATTACATTTGTAAAAAGTTTTTAAAAATTATTTCTAAGTCTGATACTATTGAAATACTTCATTAATTTTTTTGAATATTTTATCTGTTCTCTTTAGAAATTTTGACATTAAGGATAATTGATTATCCAATAAAATCTCCCAATTTAATTAATCTCACAATTAAATTATATTAGAGAAAAATCAATTTTATATGGATAATTAATAGTAAAAGAGGGATAACATATTTCTGTACAAATATTTTCTGAAAAATTTCTTCCAAAAGCGTTTTAGTTGTTCTCAGTAAATGTTTAATATGAAAGCAGAAATATATAAAAATTCATATCTATAGGTAGGGGTATATATATAAATATATAATCACGTAATGCAACTTAGAGATAAATCTATACCGGCAACGCACTCTCTGTGATCAGAAAGGAAAGCGAAGCGAAAGGAAGTTTTACATCAAATACTTATTTCTCCCTAATATGAACATAAAAGATGAAAAAAAGCTAATACCTCAAAAGAAAATTTGTTCTTTTTGCTTTTTGAAAAGGAGACTTTTAGTAGTTTTTTGGTCCAAAATAAATTATAAAACTTCCCTTTGGTGGAAACTGCGCCCCCCCCCCCGCCTTTCCCACTCTGTTTGGGTTGGTTTCCCATACCACTTTTTTTCTTCCCTTTCTGGATATGTCCTAGAGGCAACTTAAAAGAACATTTCCTTCTTTTTCCTGTGTTTTTTACTATCTATTCCAAAAACATTCAGCAGCTCCCTCTAGTGTCTATCTCTAGAAAGTATTCAAGCGTACAGTTAGATGATATTGATCTGCTAAGAGACTTAAATAGTGTTATGTACTTACAGTACCAGCCTGTGGGAGAGTATAAAAGATGTTCAAGAGGGGAAATTTATCTTGTAAATATACTCTCATAAATTTTTTAAATAGTTTGTATGGAGTAAAAAAGTTGGAACATTTCAGTGTTACGGGAAAAGTATACTTTTGTGCTTTCTGAATGCATGCGTTATTTTACATTTGCACTTTTATTGCAAATATTTAATACATACAAAAAAAGAATAATAACAAAAACATAATTAGGTGTGATGCACATGGAATAAATACAAAAAATATTTAAAAAATAAAAAGGGAAAACTGTGTGTGTGATTTTTATTAATTCAATCAGGCGAAGATATTTATTAATCTAAAAGGTACATAAAAATTGCATGGTTATATCTATCTTTGATTGTATATTATTTACGAAAAGACTTTCGTTTTCCAACATGCAACTAAAAAAAGACATGACCAATATATTGCTTACGTTTAATGAGTAATGTGCTATAAATTTTAAAAAAAAATATTGCATTAAAAACTTACCAATTGGTTCGATATTTGATTTAATATCTCTAGTCCATAACGCTTAGACAATATCCTTTAGTAAATCTAAGTAGTTCATGTCTAGCTTTTATATCGATTAACAAAATGGACCTTAATTTCATATCCGTTAAGTTTATGATTCAAAAACTGTTTTCTCAAACTTGAATTAAAGAGGTCGGTGCATTTTCATACATTATTTAAAAGAACCTTAATTTATTGACAACTCATATACAGTATATTTTATAACATTTATCATTGGTAAATTACTACCGTAGGTCTTTTTAGATGAGGACAATTTTTATGCAATTCAGCCATCAAAATTAAAAAATATATATATTACATTAAAACGTATAACAAACTGTCAATTTCTAAAAATATTCAATCTTGAAGACTGTCTTGAACTTTTTGTTCGCAACTGAGTGCGTGTGAGAGAGTTATATGGACGAGGTAAAAAAATAACAAAAAAGTCTCTATAAAGTAACACTAGAGCTGTTGTCAATGGACCTCGAATTTCGAATCTCAATCAAGTGACGATGACAACACCTGAGTTGTCCTCCTACCCTCTTAGCTTACCATAACAATGGGAAGACACTGAACCTTGACAGATTTTACTTGCATCGGCCACTTTTACATGGCGGAGCTTCAGTGGTTCCAGGACTCTAACCCATAACACTCCAGCCACAAGTTTGTGACCATAATCACTAATATATCTCAGCCACTTTTGTAAGCGATAGACATTTTTTTAACTCTTTAATTTAAAATTATGATAATGTTAATTTAAACCCTTTGCAATTGTCAAAATATAGATGTAAGTGAAGTATCAAATCATGAGTAAAATGATACATAAAGTTACATAATAGATTAAACAATATGTAACATTAAGTAGATTACAACTAAGAAAATATCACAAAGTAAAATGGAACCAATAATCCAATAATGCTCTGTATTTTATCCAATAAAGTCAGTGCGATTCCCTATTCTTTTATCATTTATATAATTTTTCTGTAACAAATATTTAGAATTTTATTATAAGCGGATTAATCCTTTATAAAGCAACGTATTTAAATTTTTAAAAAATGATCTTAATTAGAGGAAATCAAAGAATATATGTATTAAGTGTTTAGCTTTATTGCTCAGAATAAAGAGCTTCAAAAAATTTATTCATGCATAAAATTAAATCATTTGTGATGAATTCTTAAAACGTATTGAATTGGAAATAAAACATACTTTTTAAAAGCTATACTTAAATATGAACTCTTAAATGCTACAAAATAATGTTAATTTAGAATTTTATATGAAAAAGAGATGATTTTTTTAAAAAAAATGCAACTTGAAGAGATAAATATACTTTAAATATTTGTTTAGTATACCATCTATTCCAATATACGTAAAATATTGAATGACTTAAAATACAGACATACTTCATCATATTATCTGAAATATTAAAGTGCCCCCCAAACTCCTCTATAAAAACATCGAAATTTCTTTTTAAATTATTCAATTAATTTAACAAAAGGAAGCAGAATAATGAACCAAATACAGAAATTCAGTAAAAACACAAATACATGGATAAAGAAATTCCTATACAAAACAAAATATAGCGCCATTTCGGAAGAAAAAAACAAAGTATATGAATCCACATGATTTATTGGTACTGCAGCATGTGTTTATCATATTTTCGTAAACAATGATCGCAAGCTTATTTCTTTGGTTTCTGAAATTCCTAGATAAGCCTTGGAAACCGCAGAGAAGAAGAAAGATTTGATGTTAGTCGTAAGAGATGTTGTGACCAAAACCCATTCAGAAGGAGCCTCGGAATGAGTTTGATAACTCTCACTCGTGAAATAAAAAATAATATTACCAGATTAACACTAGGATAATATATTACAATAATCCTTAGGTATGAAACATAATTCATTTTATCAATTTGAAATAAATTCTTTAAGAAAGAAAAGATTGTTGAGTTTTAGAAATTTTGTTCTAATAAAAAAATGATTTATCATGCAATTTCTTTTGTTGAGAAGGTGACACTAAATTCTTTCTAATAATCAAAAAGCAATGCAAAATTAAATAAAATATTTTTACTATAATATGTAAAAGAGAATGAAGTATTAATTTTTTTTTACAAAATGAAATATGTCAATTCGAAAAATTATCGTTTTTTCCCCCAACATATACCGTGCATCTATAATTGCAGACGGCATTTTGTAATTTTAGGTGTATTCCCCGTATAACGCATGCCTTTTTCGGAGAAACTTGTTCGTATAAGATGCTCTAATAGTTAAAGTTATTAACTAGAAGGATTTTCTTTGACTTTTGAACAATGGTATCCTGAATTAGCACGGAATAAAACGAACTAAAGAAATAAATACTTGCAGGAATAAATATTTATGTAAACAGGGTATGCAAATGTGTACAACACTGTTTTTCTAAGTTTTCTAGAATAGGAGGATGCAATTTAGGGTAAAACTGGATAAATAAGAAAATAGTTCACATAATTGAAACTCAGGTTTTTCAATAATTTGAAACTTTTTTTTAAGTGAATGTCGAAGACTTTGGTAAAGTTTGATTTGTTTAGTTGAAATATAGTTGTGTGTGTGATGCAGTGTTCTTTTAGTAGTGTAAATATGAGAAATAATTTATGAAACAATACAGTGCTGGTTTTAGATGCAAAGTCATTCAATTTGCAAAGAGAAAATGGAAACCACACTACATCAAAGAGGCTCATGAAAGATCCAAGTAAGGGAGAAAGAAAAATAAAATTATAATAATTTATTTACCAAGTAAAAATTTGTTTTGTGAGAAAATGACCAATCGTAGAAGAAAGCATTGTGAGCTGGGTTCTAGAAAATTGCCAGAATAAATTAATTACTAGAAACGGTTTACATTTATTGGCTTCGAAATGGGCAAAAAAGGATGCAAATTATAATGAAAATTTTAAAGCAACTTCGAGTTGGTTTATTTATAACCTGAAAAAATTTAATTCCGCGAGAAAAAATAAGTTTCGCAGACTCCTGGAAGATTTGGACAACATAAATTGATAAGTTCCCAAAAGTAAGTTACTGACATACGGAGGCAATTTTTTTTTTACTTTTACATATTGGATACACGGATGAAACACTTGTAATGAGTAATATAATGGGAAATAAAACAATTGATGTGAAAGGATCAAAAACGTTTCACATTAAAAACACAGGTCACGGAAATCTCCTTTCTCCTTAGTGCTTCTCCGTTTTATGATGGTGCCAAATTGAAACGCATTAACTATTTTTTTTTTAAAGTCATTTCGAAAATTAATTTCGAAATCGAATTTTCGTCATAAGGAAATGATAAATAGTGTTTAATTGTGGATAAGAAATATTTAGCAAAAAGTCTTGATGCCTTAAAGAATTCAAAAAGTCTTTTACATTGTGACTCGTTCATAACCCATCAACCATCAAAGAAATTGATTAAATAACGTTTCACAGACATGACAGTTATTCCAGGAGGATTAATGCCATTACTTCAGTTTTTAGATGTGTGTATCAATAAACTAACTGTTCAAGGAAAATTAAAAACGACAGCGGTATATGTGGATGTTAGAAGGTGAAAAACATTTACCAAATGAGGGGACAAGATGTGTCATACCAGTTTAAAAATTGTGCTTGAGTGGGTAACAAAAGCATGGAATAAAATTAAACCTGACATAATTCAAAAGACATTTAAAAATAGTTTATCAAACAATTTAGGTGGAATGAAAGAAGATTATTTATTTATTTAGCAGAGTAACAGTGATGAAGATGAAACAAAATTCGATGATGGGGCTGAATATGACAATTTCTTTATGTACTCCGAAAATGAAGTGGTTTATGTTCATAAGGAGTATGTTATTTTCTTCAAAATAAAAGAATTTTAGCGCATGTACAAATCGAACATTTTTTTGCTAACTTGTTTCACACATATAAGTCTATCATTTTTACAATTAACACATGCAAATTTATATATATATATATATTTTTTTTTTGCACAAACGTTTAATAATACTTGATTGTTTGTAGTCTTAATTCATGTTTTGTACATGTATGTCCTCTGAGTTTGTGTTTTGCAGCCTCAAATGTTTGAGTAATAAGAACTGAATTATTGTCATTTTGCATGATCTCATATTTAGATGATTGTATTAAAAATGAAACAATACAAAAAATTAATAAATGTTACAAAATAATCAAATTAATGAAATATTAGAAGAAATTAGTGTTGTTATTCTAAGTAAAGTAGTCTTAATTGAATGCATGCATAAGTACTTAATTCCTGTTTATTGAATTACTTTTCGTAGGTACCTAAGATATTGAATGAAAAACGCTTTTCAAATTGATCTGGATATGTTGATATTTTATAATGCTTAGCATAATATTGTATATAAGATAATATTGTATATAATAAGATAAGATAATATTGATAATATTGTAATAAGATAATATAAGATAATATTGTGTATAAGGAATGATTAATTTACTCTTGAAGAGCAAGAACAAATTCAACTGTTGTAATGTTGACGAATATTGTTAGAGATTTGAGTTTGTTATTACTTTTCTCACAAGTATATCATTTTATATAAGAAAACATGACTGTTTTGTGGTAATGTTATAAAAGAAAACTCTTAGAAATTTCAATGCATATAAGAAATGGAGAATATAATAATACAAGAATCAATATCATTATATTTTACGCATATGACACAACTATTGATTCCATTATGTTGATAGAATGCTGTAGTGGGGGAAATTCAAACGTCAGAATTACCTGCAAATGGGTAATTGTCCTCACGTCTTCACTGAGTGCTGAGATCATGTGTATTTACCTTTGAAATGCATTATGCCTGCATCGCAATTTATGCGTATTGTCCACGATGCCATTTAATGATGAATGTTTGGGAATCATATGGTAGAGTAGAGGAGATTTCATGGATTTATCATTCTAGATCTTGATAAAGTATGTTCTTGTTCCAAAGGTCATATAAAGAACTATACAATTATTGTACCAAACACCTGACATGTAAAAAAAAATATATTTTATTCTAATGAATGTTTTATAGTTTGTTTTATGAATTGTTAATATTACTGTGATGATGTAATTGTTAAGCAAAAAAATATGATGTAAAAAGCCGAGCAGCATCTCAACGTATCTACTCAATAATGATATAGCTAATGTATTAATAAGAAAGTAATGATTTGTGATGAAATATTGCATAAAGAATAAGATAGACTTACAGAATCTATAATGAGTTTTTTAAAGAAAAGTTTGCGAGATTGCATCATTCTTTTCTCAATTCTGTGATAGTTAAAACTTCAATTCAGTAATTTTTTAAAAGGGCCTATATATATATTACATTAAAAACAAAATTTTAGTGTTCATTATGTGAAGACTTCAAAAGAAAAGTACAGTCTATATTTAATAGTATGTTTTTTTTCCTGAGCATCTGAGCAATCTGCCAACTAATTTGAAAAATTTTGTTCAGTAAAAAAAAAAACCACCAAATTTATCAATAATCTATATTTTAATATAATCCACAAAAATTTCGAAGATATTGTTGTGTTACATTATAAAATATGTATAATAAGTCTCAAATAATGTTCTTAATTCCTCTAGACCAGTGGTCTTCAAACTGTGTTCCATGGAACCCTGGGGATCCGTGAGAGTTCCCTGGGGTTACATCAGTAAAAATAAAAATACGAAAAGATTATTATAAATGTGTATTCCAAATAGATTCACATTCTCTTTGGGGTTGAGACACTTGGTGCACAAATTAATGTTAGCAATGCATAAATTACATTAATATATTAAAAAATTTTAATTACAAATACAATACTCATTTTAATATTGTTTTTACATAACATCAGTGGCGCATACAAGAGGGGTGGACCGGGTCCGGAACACCCCCTAGCACATAATTTTTTTTGATTGATTACAATTCTATATATATATATATATATATATTATATATATATATATATATATATATAGTAAATTTTAATTAAGTATTTGCTATGAATAATTAATTTTATTAATAATGCTAATTATTTATTCAATAATTATTTTTTACTGTTTTCGTTCCCGAAAATTGACAAAATCAAAAGAATATGTTGAGCGGCATATTGGGGTATGATACAAGAATGGTAAACCTTCGACACTAGACCTCCACCCTTGAAAAATTTCTGTGTGCGCTACAGCATAGCATTATTATAAAATATTGATCTACTTTAAATATTCTATTGATATATGTTTTTCTATGGGGTTCCCTAAGAACATCTTAGAACATCTAAGAACATCTAAGGGGTCTAAGAACATCTTAGAACATCTAAGAACATCTAAGGGGTCCTAAGAACCATTAGTCCTAAGGGGTTCTAATGGGGTTAACTAAGAACATCTTATAGTTCTAATGGTTCATTGAGTCGAAACGTTTAAAGGCAACTAAACTAAACCAATACTTTTATACCTAAAATACTGAATTTAGATTAATATTTCGATTAAATTAGTTAATTGTTTAATTAAATATACTAAGTTTTATAAATATTTAATTTTAATTAAGGATTTTAAAAATGCGCTTCAAATTATAAATATTTATAATTAATTAGGCCTATTTAAAACTAAAAGAATTAAAGACAAATGCATGTATTTTATATATTTACCTTTACTTATGTAATATGTTATAATTTATTTAAATAAATTCCTTGCTATTCATGCTACTTTAGAATTTTTTTAAATGTGATCTAAAATAAAATGTTTCACGTGTTTAAAACAATTTAAAAATTTCACATGTCACATAAGTTAAGGTTATTTTCCTAAAGTTTAATTATCTTATAGTGATGAATCAGTAAAAATCTTTTATTAAATACTGATAAGTTTAGTTTTAATATTCATTCACTTTGTTTTATTTTTATTTTTACAGGTAAATTTACATCTTCTGATTGAGCCAAATATCAAATTTCCTTTCAAAGAAATTGAGTTCTGTGTACAAAAGGAAAAAAAACAAAACAATTTGTTCAATATTTAATAAATTGTTTATTTGATTGCTAATATAGATAGATTTAATACTTAATATTTCACCCAGATACTTTCTAAAATATACATGAATTTCAGAAAATGAAAGAAGTAAAAATTTATTTCTTCCATTACTGTTTCATAAATATCAAATGAGTAATTTTTTCTCTTTTTTTAACACTTAGTATTCTTAGTATCCTATTATTTTTTTTAAAAACTTTTTATGTACCTATCTAAAAATCATAGACACTCATGAAAATGGGAATTTCATGTATTATTGAAGTTTCTCTTTAAACAGTTCCTTAAAAGAATATTGATAAAAATTCTCTATTCTAATAAAATAATATAAAAAATATTGTGTAAAGCTCTAAATTAAAAAAATCTACATCAACTGAAATTCTTAATTAGAAGTATTCGACACCATAATTTTGATTTAAAGATTTTTAAAAAAATGATGTCCAAACTTTTTGTTATGAATGGTAAGCATTCCTCATTTTTAATACAAAAATCGAAAATTCATCGTTATTTACACTGGGTATGTTCTATAAATAATTGAGGATTTCTTTAAAAGCATGCGTTGACTCTCAAGTAGCTACTTTTGTAAAGAGAAAGAAGATAAAGAAACGAGTCCTTTAAGTTAAGTTCTTATGTGGTTTTAGAAAAATTTACCTCTCACGAAACTCTTTAAAGAAAGGCTCTAAATTTCATTTAAATTCTGAACGCTAAGTGGGTAGCCTCTTATCTTACAATGTAGCAGAAGCACGAACTCGATTACGGTTTTTTCCAAACCGAAGATCCGGAATCAGATATCTTTTACGAACGTAAGATGGATGACACCTTTAATTTAAGAAACATTTACTCGAATTTGAGATGCTTCAGGGAAGATGTAGGCTGACACTCTATTCTTCATCTTCAGCACAGTCAACTAGTGGGGAAGAAACAGAAATTTCTGGAAGAGTAGGAGGGGAAAAAAGCTGAAAAAAAATCCTCAGCAGTAGCTCTTAGTCGATCGAAATCTTATTCAATATGCGCAGTACAAACCCTCCTGATCACCCTACCCCGGATGAAAGAAAAAATATAAGTCAAGGCAACGCTTAAATGTAAATCCTAGTAAAACACATTCTCAAGCATCGCACAAAACGTGTGAGAAGGAGCGCAAGGGGATAGGGAGCGGTAGCGGAGCCCCGAAAAAAATCGACAAATACTCGACGCCCTTTCAGAAGAAAACACTCTCTTTTCCCTTTTTATCCTTTTTCATGTCACCACCACACGCGCAGTAGGACCACGGCTTTTAGTCAGACAAGGGGGAGGGAAGAGGAACGTAGCTCGCGAGTAAACAAGCAAACAAACAAGCGACAGAGAGTAAGGAAAAATCACAGGCGTTCAGAATATAAATGAACTGATTCAGAGAGTCAGTGTATCAAGAACACCCCAGATGTCCCTCCAGGGGTCTCTTCCGCCCCCACCACTTTCTGACATCGTTACGAGGAAGAGGAAGATGTATATATGGACTGGAAAAGAGAGCAAAAAAAATATATATTGGAGCGGTTTGTTCTGTGAATGTTTTGCTTAGGGAAGGGTTTTGGCCTATTGATTCGAAACGTGACGCACGGGAATGACTGTGCCGCCGTGATTCAAAGGAACCACGCGGTTCGTTCAGGAAGTGAAGTCAAAACTTGAGACTAATGGAGTTGAGATTTGTAGTACTGAAATCTACCTCCAAACTTCACTTTTTATTTAATTGGGGAAAGTTTACATTTTTTCCCTGAAGATATTAAAACTAAGTATTAGTTTTCGTGGATTAATAATTAAGGTGTCCGACTACTTGCGACAACTGTTTTTTAAAAAGAAATGGAGATATGGAAATTTTTGTTGTTTTTGCATTTATTTAGAACCTTTTGAGAGAAAGAAGGCTAAAAGAAGAGGAAACAAATTAAGGAGAGAAAAATTATTATTACTACCTATTAAAATGGGAAAAATTGGTAAAAATTTACAAAAAATAATATAAAAGTAGCCTGTCGGACACACAAATATTTTTCGGGGGGGGGGAGTCCATGGTCGAAAGTCCCCCAACTCGTATCATGCTTCAAGACAGCATCAATTGATTCTTCTGATTTTGTCTATTTTGTTAACAAAAAAACAATAAAAAATAAATTATTGAATTAATAATTAACATTAATAAATAAAAAAATTGTTAATTACAAGTACTTAATTAAATTTTGCGTTATATATATATATATATATATATATATATATATATAGGATTACCATCAATCGAAAAAACTCAAGGGCTTTGGGGGGGATGTCCGGACCCCCCTTGTGTGAGCCACTTTACGTGGCCCATTCTGTACCAAAAATTTAAGAACAGATTTTCAATTTTTAAATTCTGATGTTTGCTATGATATTCATTTTTGAAAGGACCTTCAGGATATGAGATATTTTTATTTTTACAAAAAACTAGAGCACTTTTTCTTAGTTATTATATGAAATTGCTTAAAAAGAAACAGTGATTATATTCACATAAGGGACTGTAAATTTTGTAATAAAACAGTGATTAATAAATCTGAAAGTTAACACACTTCTACTGTTATACAGAACATACATAAAAAGTTTCACACAGTTAATTATTTTCAAAATTTTTTAGAGCAATCACTTTCTCCATTTGGGCATTTAAAAAAAAACACATTTCATGGAGTAAAACGAATTTTAAAGTATGATATCTTGTTTAAAGTAGTGTTATCTGATTTTACAAAAGCATTTGTAGTTTTTGTTCTAGTCAATGGAAAATAATAAACTTGGTATTTTTATAAAGCTAATAAGATCTCCTATAAAATAAAGTCATTAAAAAAGTTGTCAAATTTTGGTAAATTAATGATTTTAGGGTAGTTGGATACCTTAAAACTAAGAATTAGTTTTTGTGGAAGGATCTAGCTACATTGATGTAACTGCAGTTGGAACTGATTTGCTGGAAGATGTTTCTTGTTGGCATTTACCTGCTTATGATTCTCTCTCCGACCACAGAGCAATTGAGTTTGATATTGTTCTTAATGCCAATTCTCCAACAAAAAATCTTGACGTCTGTATCTTCAATCTGAAAAAAGCGAACTGGAAACTCTTCTATCGAACTCATCGAAATACTTGCTGTCAAGAATTAGTAATCTCATCGACTCCTGCCAAAATCCATAATCTTTGCATGATCTCGTAAATGATCTCCTTTCTATAATTCAGAATTCTTGTAAAATGTCCATCCTAATTTAAAAGCAAGGGATGCACAGAATTCCTTGGTGGACAACAGAAATTGGGTGCATGAGAAAGCACGTTAATGCTGCAAAACGAAGATTCCAGAGATGTAAAAACATCGCATTAAGAGAAATTTATAAAAGTCAATACCAAGAATTAAGAGCTAATTATAATTTAAAACTTTTAGATGGCCAAATTAAGCTCATGGGAGGAATTTTTGGATTAAATTAATGTAAATAATGTGTGGAAAAAGATTTATACTTATGGCGTCAAACAGCAGTTTCAGAAGAGAGTTGAACTCAGTGGAATTGCTCTTCCATGTGGAACTGTGACTAAAAAAAAAAAATTATTTTGAAGAGACAATTAATGAGATTATCTTCCATTCTTTTCCTGACGATTGTGAGAACGATGATGATTGTCACAAGGAAATACGAAATGACGCTCTTATCAATAGCAACATAAAGAATGACCCACCTTTTACCATCCATGAAATTGATGCTGTTATAAGTAAATTGAAGTTAAAAAAGTCACCTGGCCCTGACTCTATTCCTAATGAAGTTGTCAAGAAATTCCATGCAATGCAACCTGGTCTTTTTTAATAAGTTTTTAACTCATGCCTTCGTCTCAAGACTTTTCCTCTCTGTTGGAAAAAAGCTAGGATTATCCTGATTTCCAAAGTGAACGACGTTCGTATCCCTAATTAAGACAACCTTAGGTGTATCAGTTTACTGTCAACTTTGGGTAAATGTTTTGAAAGACTCATTATCAACAGAGCGGCCTGGCGTTTACACAAAGATAATTTTTTCAATAAAAA
>BMAO01006712.1:0-15795 GCA_019973975.1 Trichonephila clavata
CTCATTTTTCCATACCTTCAAGCAAGGCCAAACCTATCAAGAGGTGAGGACTCGAAAAAAATAGTGAAACGAATGCTGAGAAAATGATAAGCGTACCTTCTGGATCTGCTGAGAAGGCTTCATTGTGCGTCCGTTTAGCAGGATTAAAAAACTAATATGTTATGCTACAAAAGTAAAAATTACATTTGTAAAACTCGAGTAAGATATTACTGTTCAAATTTAAATAAAATAAAGTTTTCTTTTTTTATAAAATTTCGAATATTTTTCTGTTATTTTTATAGAGGTTTTATATTGGTAGATCTATATTTTAAACTTACATTACCATTGTTCAAACATTTCTTAAATGGCACCTGTTATATTTAAGGCAAGAAAGGTTAGTTTTCTGAAAAGAGTCGTATTGACCCAAACGCTATATTTGCGTAGTATATACAAAAGGAACATCAGGGTTAAAACAGTAATGTTTTTCCTTGTAACAAATCCCTAATTAGATTCAAAGTATGATATTTTTTAAAGATTTGATTCGAGAAGTTCAAATGTAGAAGTAAACTTTAACTGATTTTTTTTTTGTATTTTGAAGAATGTTGAGATATTTAATTTACTGAAATGGTATAGATGTTTTTTTTAATATATACGAAATTAAATTTATTAAATCCGAAATATTCTTGTATTATTGATAACAAAAGTAATTTTCCTCAAGTTTTTTAATCTGCCTTTAGCTATTTATTTTAATTTATCCATGTATCACTTTGGTTTTCTTCAAATCTAATTATTCTACGTCTTCAGCTACACTGTGTTTCCTTCTCGTAATCTTTTTATGCAAAAAAAATTTTTTAAAATAAAAGGACTTATAACTTACGATATAAATGTTAGATTCATATAGGCAACTAGGATTAGTGATATAATGATTATAAGTAAATCATAAAAGTATATTAGTGTTGCGAGTACAAATTCCATCTTATTGTGGGTAATACAAATTCTAGTTTTGTGTGATACTTTTGCAAAGATTAAAAAATAATAGATTACTCATCTTTATTTGCATTTTGTTTTCAATCTTTATCTGATCACTTTAGTTTGTTAGATTATTTCTTATTAACCCCTTAATGGTCGAATAATTTTGAAGAAAACGGTCCTAAAAGTGCCTATTTTTTATTCAAGAAAGTTATATAAAGCTAAGTACATGTTCAATATATGTATTCATTTTTTTGGATTAATTTTTAGCTTCAAATACAAAATTTAATTTTTTAAGTAGAGCAAACATTTAGGGTTTATAATCACTGATTGTTGGCTTTCCAACAATGAGAAAAAATTTAAAAAAACCTGTTTTTTAAACATTAAATGAAAATTTATTACACTATGCAAAATATAATAAACATTAGTAATTTTTTTCTTGTGTGATAAATTTCAAAGCATGAGATGCAAAGGCCAACATAAAAATATGTGGATAGTAGTACCGAATTTCTTTTCTGCATCATCACTCTTATTGCTTTTATCTTTTTGGGACAACAAACTTTGCATTCTCTTGATGGTTGCCGCCTTATCACTTGAAAGCATCTATCTAATACAAAATCTTTCAATCAAACGGTTGGGGTTATTCTCCAAGCTTGGCCGGCCTCTTTTGCATTGGTTTCTGAAAAAGGATACTTTTTAATAAGTTCATCTACTAAAGATATAAGGAAAATCAAATGCGACTTTTGCCTCCTTGATTTTTGTAAATAAGGTACGAGTTGAAAATAGTTTAATCTAACAAACGAAAAAAATATTTAATTTTAGTACTTCTTGCCTCGTTTTCGAGCAATAGAGTATCTCCAATATATTGGTCTACAATGTCTACTGCTCCCATACTTTTATTGCATTCACTGACAAAATAGTTCTAAAAATATAAATCTGATTCACTTCCTGACTCTAACTCCATAATGCATACTATATATATAATATATAAATATATATATATATATATATATATATATATCAGAGAACGTAACGCAAGTTTTTTCTCAAAGAGCGCAACTAAGTACTTTTGACCTAAGATTACATAAACGTATCGCAAATATACATTTTGATTGTGTTGACATCTCTAGTTAAAAATACTGAATAATTATCGCTCAATACGTTACAAATAATGTGGTACTGCCATCTGGTGTATAGATTAAGAAATAAACAATATTCCGGGCTTTTTCAACAATCCAGCCCGGAAATATCACAGGTACTAGGAAAGAGAGGCCAATTTCACCCAGTTAATATGACGGGAGCAAGAAGCAAGGGGTTAAATATTCATCAAGCTGGAAGTTTTCAGTGCACTGAACGCAAACGGTTAACAAATCATGAAAAAAAAATTATCATTATTTGTTAACCTATTTTAAAAAGCATTAAAATCATTGTCTCACAGAAAGAGTGGGATTCTTTTAGGCTAAGAAATATGACGTTCTATATATAAAAAAAATTGAACAATATAGTTACAGTAGAACGTCATTTATCCGAATAAATTGGGACCGGACACCATTCGAATAAGCGATTGTTCGGATAACCGAAAACCGAATGCGATCAATGCAGTATATGATACAGGACACTATACAAATAATGAAAATCATCACAAGCGGGAAACGTGCTTCAAGGAAACGCAAAGTAGGTGCAAAATGCGCAATTTTATCTTGATTGTGGAAAATAATCACTTATTTTTACTGTACCATTTTACACCTTTTTTTTTAATGCAAAGTCTCTGATTCTCTACAGCAGCAGTACTTGAGAAGGAAAGCACTCTGATTGCTGTTCGTACCACTCATAACTGTCTCTAACGCAAAAAACGCGCTAGCATTTGCCACTTCCGTTGTTGTTCTCCTCGTCTTCAACTGTTCATCGTCCACAGGCTCGGATTCGTCTACATGGAAGTCACAATCTCATCATCACTTGACATTTGAAATCCACAGTCTTCTGCATCGCATGCCATCCAGGTTTCTACATCAACAAAACAACAAAAGAGCACGTATACACCCCCTAACTTGGAGACAAAGTGACCTAATATTCCGCACAGATGTTTACCAAAATCAAACAACACAACACACAGCTGAAATCCTCCAAATATCTCTCACCTTGGGGTTTTCCGTCATTTTGGCTTCACAGGAAACAACTATTGAGCATTGCACTGTTCGAAAACATATCCGGACTTTGGTTCGGATATTTTACGCTCCGGATAGTAAACGTTCGGATAAACGACGTTCTACTATACATACTTTACATTAACTTGACATCAATCGTGTGAAAAAAAACGACCTTAAGTTTTCGCACAGGGTGTGTCATATCCAAGGGTGTTTACATTGTGTTTTTATCGTAACGATTGTATGCAAAGGTGAAAAAGGAAGACAAGTAGGAAATACAATATATTTATTACATTTTTCACACGTAAATTTATATAGTTTTTCTATTCTTTTATAAGGACATTCAGTGCATTATTTATACACTCATTTAACCTCGTCGTGAGTGAGTGCGATGCTTTCACTGTATCTTTATTTTTTTAAATCTATATCTTAAACATATAGGATTCTGTATCTGTAAACATATAGGATTAAACTTCTCGATTCTTTAAATTTAAAAATTTTGGAATTTCTTTATTTCTTTTATTTTGCTCCAGCAGTAGTTTTTTCCCCCCGAAAGTTTATCTGAAAGTGGATAAGATGTGTACCGGTTATCTCCTTAAAAATTACTTTCTTTTCAAATGTTTCTGTGTCTCTACATATAAGACATTTATTTTCAACAGTTTCTCCCTCTTCTAAATCTAGATCAATTTCACGGGAGGAATCATACTTGCTGTTATACTCTTCATCAGTTCATTTTTCCTCATCATAACCGCAAATTTCTTTATCCGAAAATACTGTTGTATTTTATCTATTAAATATTGTGCCTATTAAATTACTTAAATATCACATTTTTTCATCATAACTACAATAATACGTCATAGCATAATAAAGATTTAAAACATGCTCATTCATTCAGAACTATAACGGTGATACACGCGCAATGTATAACATATCCGAAGAGGCTATATCTAAAAATATATATTTAGACTTTGCCTACAAACTAAGGCCCCTCAAAGGATATGACCATAAAGTCAGCTACACCAGAACCTATCCATTTTCCAAAAAAAACTTAGAAGGAGCGTTGAAAAAAATCATACGGAGCGTATCACACACCCTGCTCGAGTAGTGCCGGGTTAATAAATTCATCATAATTAGTAGATAATACTTAAAAATATTAATTAGAATTACTTTTTTGGTTCATCGTTTTTTGTCATATTTATTTTAATTGGCATTAGTTACTACAATGTTTTACCTTTCTTCAATTTATGCAAAAGTAAAATATCATATATACATATATGTATAATGACTCCCTTTACCACTCTTTAAATTAATTCCTATACGTTATTTTCAAATTATTTGGTACGAGACTATGATAATCTTAATTTTAATCTAATTACTCACGCATGTTTGCAATCAATCACGACTCCCGTTAGAAAAGCGTCGCACAAACTCTACCTCCAGTATATAAACCAGAGCAATGTGTTCTCGCGCTCTTTATTCTTTGTCTACTCGCCAACAACATGTCATCGTCCCCACCTTCTTCCGCTTATGTGCTTTTGTGTTTTTATAAGTTATATTTTAAGTCAACTGTTGTAATGTACTGATCAGATACAATAAAATGTTACAAGTACCAAGACTCCTCCAATATGCCACGACTACAACGTAACATGTAATAAGCAAGAAAAATCCCTTGCATCCCAGGATATAATAACAAAGCCGGTAGGCTTTTGCAGCAAAGAGATATGCTGGAAAAATATGAAATATCTTAAGAAATCGTCGTTTGGCTCTTGAAATTAAAAGTTCTACAAATATAAAAAAAAATCCAAGCCACAGAAGTGTTTTCAGCTCAGCTGGAATGGGGATTCCTCTTTTTTTCTGCTCCGTAGTACGTAAGAAATCACGTTGCTTCTGCTTTATGAAGAAAAAAAAAATGGGGATTTTATCGCTAAATGGTGCTGTGTTCTTCAAATTATATGATACGAGTTTAACATGAAAAGGATCATCAAATTGAAAAATAGTGCGATTGTTTGAAGTAAAATGTCCATTTTGTGTGATCATCTGACAAATTTTTTCTCTCCACTGAAAAGGGAAAATTCCTTCAAGTCTGTGTACCCGAAGCCTTTGATAAAATGTGAAGGAATCATCGTTAGTAGATATGCTTTTCCATTTTACTTATTCAAGTTGTCATAAAAATTAAAATAATTTATATTGCATATTTTATACTAATATATTTTTCTCTAAATTGATTTTCATAAATAGTTATTTGATATATTTTAATAGTGTTGCAATATATGTATAAATTGTGATAAAACAATATATATTGAAATAAGAAATATAAAATTTTTAGTGTTTGATATATAAATATTTATAAGTAGTAACTGCAAATATTTTTATTTTTTTTGTTGATGTTTCAATTTTATATTTTGGTATTTTTTAATTTGTACTTTAAAATTTTTAAGTTTAATTAAAAATTTTAATTTCTGTATGATTCTCAGATCAAGTTTAAAAATGGCAAATACTGATGAGATTAGCTGTTCCTAGTGCGCCAGAAATAATTGCTTTTGATTCCGAAAATGGAATGAGGATAGAAGTCTGGTTAGAATATTTTAACAATGCATGTAAACTTAACAATACAGATAACGATTGGAAAATTCTTCATAAATCAAAATAACTTACAGGTTCTGCTTTAACCCAATGTATTAATTCTTGCCTTAATATTTCTAATTTTGATGATCTCTGTATTGATCATCTCTTTGATGATCCCTTGCTCAAAATTTCTTAAAACCTAATATAGTAAATTTATCAGATTCCTCTCAGCATCAGCTAGTGGCCGTGGTAACCAAGTGGTCAAGCCATCGTATCATGGCTAGCGTGTCATGAGTTCAATCCTAGTACCACTACAGACCCGCCTTGTAGGGGAGTGATGCACGTTAAATCTGTCGAGAGCTCAAACGTCCTCCCGTTGGCGTGGTGTGGTAGTTAGGAGAGGGAGGTGCCATCTCAGGTGTCGTCCATGTTTCTTGACCATGGTTCAAAACTACTCTGTCCGACGCCAAATGCCCTCGTGTAGCAGTGCGACTTTAATATTCACTCACTCAATCAGCATCAGCTAAAAAATAATTTAGAGCAATATTTTCACTAAAAATTAAACTGTGGTAGACAATTAGATCTATCTCTCCAATTCATTTTGGAAGGATTCATTGTCGGAATGGCCCACTAATATTAAGCAATTAATGATCATTAACCCACCCATCTCACCTACAGAATGGCTCATGGTAGCTACACTCCTAATGAAAACACAAACCACTAAACCAGAATCAAATAATTATAGACCAAGACCAAATGCTTTCAGACCTCAAAATAACTCTTTTAGACCCAATTTTCAAAATTTTAACAGAACGCGTCCCCAACATCTTCCAAATCATCAGGCTCACAATTTTGTCAGTCGAGGATTTAGGTCCAACCCCAACACCCATTTTCAAAATGGAATGCCACCAACACAAAGTAGTTTTTATACTCGACAAAGCATTTTTCAATGCTTACCACTGGAAGCAACACTGTCCTTTTAATCAAACTGAATTAAAACAAACCCCATTTATTCGTGACTTATCTTTAGCTACTAACACTGCTTCTCAGTGCACGGGGAACCCTCTGAGTACTCATCAAATCCCAAATTAGAGACTACGCCCTTCTACTGAAACCCCTGGCCCAGCATATTGACAATTACACGTGTCCGGACACATCTCATCTTTGCCAAGCCTAGCTTAATTGGACAATCTATCTCTTAAATGTAAAAAATAATGTAAATATTGTTATTGATACTAGATCCACCTTATTTGTAATTTCGGCAGATATTGTAAATAAACTAACAGAACAAAGAACTAGGTCTATACATATTAACCATGCCCATGGCAATTTTCAATTAAACCAACTAAGCAAAACCTTTTTAAGAATTGGACAAATAGAACGAAATATACATCTGTACGTTTTTTTATAGTAGTATACCTTATATTATCCTAGGACTACCAGAGTGTAGCCAATACAAATTTATGATTAATTGTGAATATAACAAATTGTTACAAAATGGACCAATTACTGTAAATAATTCTAACAAAACAACCAACAAATGTCATTACACATAAAAAAACACAAACAAAGCTAACCAGGAAGAGTTAGTAAATACCTCAGAGGAAATTTTCTCACCTCTGATCGTTATGAAACTATTTCTTATCCTCTCTTGTGCAACTTCTTTCAGAATACTCCGCTGATTTTTCGAAAATAAATACGATGTAGGTAAAATAAGAATGGGACCCCCTAGAATTAATTTGACATAAGACCTCCCAATTTCTCAGAGAGCATACAGAACATCAGCTACTTCAGAAGCTGAGATTAATAAACAAATGCAAAATGTATTAGGTTTTAATTAAAGATTCAATAGTTGTTATTCTCCCCCTGTTACTTTGGCTTAGAAAAGAGATGAAAAGCAAAACACAAGACTGTGCAAGACTATGCGGAGAACACCACTTGACTTGCGTCATATCCGGGAAAATTTGGACGACTAGCAAGGGGAAATCGCATCAGAGGTATGGAATGGGGCATCTTGCTGCTACGGACTAAAGGTGCTTAGGTATTGGGGACACTGAGTGGGTACTCTTACTACTTGTAACAAGCTCGCGTGGCGTATTTTTTAAAGTTTTTATATAATAAACGTGCCGTTTTCGACGAATAAACGCACACAAAATATTACGATTATATGTCTCTTCCCCTTTAAGGGAGTGCCTGGGGCATTCTGTATATGTCACTAACGTTCGTGCCAGAATCGCTACGGATATCATCTTGTAAATAAACACAGTGACTTCCGTGAGTGATGCATTAAGTTTATATTATTGATGTTCATTCCTGTTCAAATAAAATTAACTCTTGTCAGAATACCTAGAACAATTGCAAAGAAAGAAAAAGAATTTCGTGAAAGAAAAAAAGAACTGAAAACCAGCAGGAAATTCAGTCGAAAGTCTATATATCACCAGGTAGTCTGTCGCAGCTTTTATAATCTTCATCCATAAAGTTTTAGTGCTCTACACATCAGAGACTGCTGCAATCATTGGATCTGATGATGATTAAAAACCGCTTACCTTAATTGGAGACTTTAATGTTAATTTAGATTCAGAAGAATCAAAGCCACTCATTGAATTCTTGAAACATACACCGAATTTGACAATGGATACTGATTTTAGAGAAGGAACAACAATTACGGCACCACGATTGATGCAGTTTCCCCACGTTTTCTGGATTGACTAAAATCGAGGATTTTTATATCCTACTTCAGTTACCACACACCTAATGTTTCTTTCTTGGAAAATGATGTTGCAGAAAATTGAATAAAAATATTATTTTCATACAATAAATTAAGTTAAAATTTTATTTTATTAAAGTAATTTCTCCCAGCAGTTAATTAGATCTATTCCTGCATTTACGGCTCAAGTCACCAAGGAATATTCACTTCTATCGCGTGGCTTTCCGCGTTCTTTTTTTAAGTCTGCAGATCTATATAATAGCTGATAAAATGAAATTTTTTTACTTATAGAGCCACGTAAATTTCTTCTGGGTCGATTTTTGAAAACACCTTCCTCAGCTGATCTCTGCTCAGCAAAAATAACACATTGATAAAAATTTTGCGTAATGAATGCTAACAAAATGTAAATATATATATATATATATATCGATGTGTAGTAATATGTTACTATTACTTTCTGCTGTATTTCGTTTATGTTAAAAATGTATTTTTCGCAAGCAACGACGTTCCTTACATTATAATGGAGGGCCGTGGGTAGCCTAGTGGTTAGAGCATCGGACCCGGACTGGAAAGCCTGGGTTCAATGCCCGATGCCACCAAATACCCTCGAGTACACACGGATTACGTGCTCGTTAAATCAGTGGTTCCGAATGGTGTCGCCATCTATCGTGTTGTACCGAGCAAAATCGTACTGTCACCTTCATGGGGGCTCAAAGCTTAGGCTAACGACAGGCGTACAATTCTAGCCTTTAGCCGCGATGAATTTCGTGTACCTTGATCTGATGTTACTGTCGATCAATTGGCATAAACAACAACAACGCATTATAATGGTGATTCATTGGAGAAACATAGGGATATGTTGGTGATAGAGCCAAGTTGGCATCATTTTTGGCGACCATGCCAGCAAATTGGTGATTGATTGAACGGTGCAGTAGTTGATATGCTGTAGTGACACCTGGTGGGAAGCTGCAACAAAGAGGATAGCACAAAACCCATATACTCAAAAAATACAAACACATGCCAATGTTCATAGTGATCGGTTGAACAGTGTTGAAAAGAAGCGAGGTTATATATATAAACATCCTTTTATGTATGCCATACAGGGACAGGATAGAGTCTCAATATATATTCTATTATCTCTAAAAAATGTTGTCTAAGAGTTAAGATAAAAATTGGACAAAGTGTGATTGAAATGAACAATTAAACATAGTACTAATTATTTCAGAAGTGTTATCTTGCGGTTCGTAATTCACTAATTTTAATAATTTACGTAATGCCAGATTTATCACTTAAGAAAAATAACTCTTAACATTAAATTTCGCTGTTTTCTGCTTACGTACTTCGAAATTTGTATTAACTTGACAGATTTAATTCTAAACTCCTTTAGTAGTTGTACGATATTTTGTTTTTCTCGTTTCAGTCTCCATCACATTTTGGGACACACCTGAGGATCAAACTGGAAAAGAAGGTACTGACTACATGATAATGTGCAATGTACGAGCTGATCCTTATCTAATAGTATCGTGGTTTGTCAATGACACTCTCATTTTGGATAGTAAGTATTTAAAAAACATTTTTTTTCCAAATCGATTGATTTTAATTTAATAAGATATGAACTCAAGTTTTTTATGATATTTAATGTATTTTATTCATTTTATTCCTACAAAAATTTAACTATTAAAATGTTATACATTTTACCTTAAAAATACGATTCAGTCCTTAAAATTTTATAGATTTTGCAGATATTTATATATGTTTTATTTTTGCATTGATCTCATTCAAGGTTATTTTTGCGAGAAAATGATCAAAAATATAAGTTAATCCTGATCATATTGTTCCTTGCTAGAAATATATCGCTCATGTATGCAAAAGCACAATATATATGTTTGTAATAAGGGGAAACGAAATATCTTGGCATAAGAATATGTACCTAAGTTATTTAAGATCTATATTTATTAAATTCGTTTCTCTCGAATTATAAAACTAGTCACAGTAGTAAAGAACATCGTGATGTATAATAACAATTTTTAGTCGGCTTTAATGGCATTGCAATAGCAATACAAATATATGTATAGAATACGAGACATTTAAAAATTAACAGATAAGTGGAATGGTCAGAAAATCATGGAAATATCCAGGTAGCCATATCTAACCGACTAATAAAAATGTAGTACAGGAAGAGTTTCTCTGCCGACACTAATTAAGATGTAAGGTTTTGAGCCTGCAGTACAGGCAATATCTGCGCTGTTTTTTCGTCTAGGAAAATCATTGTAAGGTGTTCTTCTTGAATGTAGGCATGGTTAATAACAAAAAACACAAAACCGGAACCAATGGAGGTCATTTAAGTAAACAGATGATATTATATGGGATTATAGTTATTCCCTGCATCTATCATCAGCTATAACTATCTGTATACAAACACGGTGCACCGACTATGGAAAAGGTAGTTGGCATAAGAAATGGGAAGTGTTAGAGATACTTATCTGACCAGATTGACTTTTGCATGGTAACCAACAAGCAGTTAAGTTCAGATAAATTCTTTCCACTGCCATTTTGTAGTATTTGCCAGACACCCTTAATGTTCCCATATAACTCCAGAATTTTAGTCGTTGATTAGTTGATAGTAACATGTAGTCCGAGGAGAAAAAAATTTATTTACGACTTCGTTTGCATTGGAGCTGGGTCAGGTAAAAGTTGATGATGGAATGAAACTCGTTTTTATTCTGTTTGTTCAATCATAATCATCTTTTTAAGATCTTGTCGTCAAAATAGTGACATGCCCAATTCGTCCACATTTGTGGAACGCCTTATTAAGCTACACTCTTGGTGTTGTATCAGAATTGACATTTCTATAACCATATGCTATTATCTCTCTGATTCGTATTAATGGCAATATGACAGCCCAACTATATTTTTATGATGAGTGGTGATCAGTGACAATCCCTTTTATTTGGATGGGGGGGGGAGGGTAATTCACAAACATACCCACCCACAAGTGTCATACACTTCACCCAAATTGCTTCACTAGTCTCCAACATTAAGCATGTACTTCTGATGCAGGACTTTTTTTTTCCTATTTCGCAATGGCCTTTTCATTTTTGGGAATTGCCTGAAGTCGCAAGAAGCCAGGTTCAGCTTTGTGTGTGATGCTGCCCAATATTTCCTTTCAAACTACAAGACGCACTTTCTGCGGTTTTACAGACAAAAGGTAGGGAACAAGTTTCACAGCAACTATGTGTGCATAATCACACAAAATTTTATGTGAAGAAACTGTATTGTGTGATCTCAACTTATTATTTTTTACTTTTTAAATAATATATTTCGTTATTATTGAATTATCTTCTATTTGCATTTCTTTTCCATAACAGCTGAATTTGGATAGAGTTGCATTTTCTCGGAACGCTGGTCACTCTCTACCGTCGTGTGGTCACTTTTGAATAAGTTAAACCAATCATTTGTTATAGTGTAACCTTTATTGAACATCTCCGAGCACTTTCCAAATTGTACCAATTGTCTTACTTAGAAACTCACTAAGCGTTTTACAAGAAATTTGTCACAATACCTGTGCTCAAGTCGTTAAGTCATCTTTAGAGAAATAAAAAAAAACGAATACCAACACCTCACTGGACTGTGTGCAGTAAATGATTAAGAAAATATTGAAGCATGTGCTTTATAAATTGTTGTAATGACTTGAATCAGCTTATAAAAGCAATTTTATTAGAGAGAAAATTAACTGGAATACTCTTACAATTGTTCCGATATTGGGATCACAGTTAGTCTCTATTACAGTAACGAACATTTCATCTCAGACATCCACGTTATAATGAGAATCACGTTAAGTTGACACCTTTTTATCGGTAATAGAGGCCACAATCCTTCGTCTTCGCAGTTCCACTTTTAATCGTGGGTGCCAACGCAATGGGTTTCTCGCTGTGTATCGCTAGAGAGGCCTCTGAACGGTTCTCTCTCCGTATCGGTAACAGGGGCCAAAGTCCTCCGGCTTCACCGGTTGACTCTAGCCGTGGATGCAAATTCAGCACGGTTCTCGCTGTATATTGCTAGAGAGGCCTCTAAACGGTTCTCTTGGTTCTCCTAATTCTCACGCCATGCCTTTTAAAGCACAGGTTGCTCCCGGTTCCTCTTTTCGGATTTCTTTTGTCCCTTGTCCGTCGGCTCCTCAAACGTGGGAAAGTGACGAATAATGTCGGGTCAAACGACGCATAATGTCGGCTGTCCGCCTCCAGACACGCCGTCGCCAAGGATGCATGAAAAATGGAAATTCCACACAGGCTGGATAATATGTCCACTCCCGGATTCTAATGAATGGTCGTGGGAAAGAATTCTTGACCACCCATTTAGGCCACTTTTTCCCAAGCAATTATTGAAAAAAAAGCGGGCAAATCACACTGACCGTTTCCACTTTTTAGTGGGATACAAATACAGTGGGGCTACTTGAGAATCTGAAAGGTGTGCGGGAAAGTTCAAGGTCTGATACTTTTTGAACAGACCGTGTATACATGCAAAAAGGCATTTTTTTAATGCAATGATTCTAAAACTTTTACTATTGACTGCACAATTTTCAATCATAGCTTTTATGGCGTCCTCATTATACCATAATAATGTATTAAATTCATTAAGGGGTCTCAGGGTGTTAAAAATGTTTCGAGAGCACAAAATATGAACAATTTTCGACTAGAAATAATTCTTTGAGGTTAAAATGAAATAATTTGATTCTTTTACACATTTTTTATAAAGGAATAAAGTTTCAAAAAAGTATAAAATGTCTAAAATATAATCATAATTTTAAAAATAATAAGCACATAAAAATAAGAAAATTTTTGTAAGAAACAAATAGTAAGCTTTACGACGAGCATGACATTTTCTGCAATAATAACTCTAATTACTAGCAATAAGTTGATTTATAAAGTCAAATATATCCTTATTACATGGTATCGATTTTATATAAATAGAATAAAAAAAAATATTTAAAAAAAATAAAAGTACATTTTTTAAATTTTTTTTAAAAAAATTAATTTTTTTGAAATTTTTCAAAAAATTACAAATATGTAATACTATAAATAGCTAGGATTTAAAAATTATGATAGAGTTTATAATTCTGTAAAGTTTTTATGGATCAAAGTACGATAGTTTTTGAAACGCAATGCGCGTACGTGAAAAAAACACAAACTGAGAAAAAAGGCTTTAAAGTTTCAAATGGAATTTGAGAAAATAAATTTTAAAACTTGCATGCTAAAATGCTCCAGGATCATACGATATGCATTCCTGTTGCTCAAACAGCTCAATTTCTTAACTCTTTTTAATTTTTTTGGCTCTGCGAGCTTCAAACGATGATGCTAAGCTCCTCTTTCTTGACGTAAAGATTCGATGATTGTCACGTTCAGCTAGGGACACACAAACATTTTTGTTAATTTTTAAAACAAATTTCTTTAAAATAGTAATAAGTATTTGATTTCCATCATTAAAATTGCTGGTTGCTAGATTTGCAGCAATCTCTGCAATCTGAAGGCTAGAACCAATCGTCTTAGGACAAAACTTCCAGATTAATGAATTTAAACTTTCATTAGGATTCTGTGTCTTGCCTCCTAAACATTTCCTCAGGAGTACCAGATGAGATAAGACTGCAAATACAGGGTTAATTACATCTCGAACAATTTTATCAACTGAGGGTTTGTGTTTATAATTTTGTAAATTATTATTAATTGCAGCATTATACTTACACCATGTATTTGGATTTGTAGTACAAAACCAGTGCATCGGTTCATCATCGGTGCTGCAAGAATGACCCCAAACAGCCCAAATGGCTTTCCATATTTCCTCTACACTAGTAGAATTGCATCGAATAGCATTACCATAGTAATGCGCAAGCTTATTGATTAAACTATCAGTTAACCTACCTTTACCGCCTATAGTTTTACCATCAGATAATTTCTTTTTACCATATACTAATTTAAGCTTCCTAAGTCTTGTACCCATTCTCTTTGCACATGGCCTACACATTCTATTTTCTGAATAAGATGGTCATCGCCATACGGCTTGCTTTCAGAAAGGGCATTGAATGTTTTTTGTGTCGCCATCTCCTATGTAGTTCGAATATTTCAGGTTGTGAAGCTTTTCTGATCGATTAAAAATCCTCAACATCCCGTCAACCTCCATCTTACCAGCAGAGCCAGAATAATTTTTTCTACATGAAATCTTATGCGCTCTTAGCCATTTATTGTACTTGATACCAAACTTTACCCCTTTATAACTGTCGCATCCTTTGCAAAATGAGGACAACACTTCCCTATCCGAAACCTTACCTGTTTCTCTCCCTATTAGAGTACATACTCCAATCAACGATGGATATCCTCTCGTCTTCCAGGTCCCATCACCACTTACCGTTAAAATGTTATCAGGTGACGAAGAATTTTCTCCGACAGCTGCCCTGTTCATGCTTTTTTCGGCGGCTTCCTTCATAACAAGTGAAAGTTTTATTATTAATAACATCATATGATTTTTGTTCAACAGGATTAGGAAAACTCATTATAGCACAAAAGGTTTTTAATGACTCTAAACCTTGACCTATGCATCTCATTGCTAAAATAGATCTTCTGTTAATTTCTGGAGCATTATTTTTATTCCCAGTGTTTTCACAGCTTGAAAATGTACAAATACTCCCACAGTTTTTTACAATGTATTTCAAAATTTCGAACATAAACCTCGAGTGGATTTTTCATTAATTGTTAATGGTTTATGACATTTTAAACAGCATGATACTGAAAAATAGATCTAAAGGTTGAAATAAAATCAAAAATACGATATCCTTTGAAGTTTTCACTTACTTAACAAGATTTGACTTTAATGAATTCTTAATTCCTGAGATTTTATACTGGAAGCACACTTACCTGTATCTCTCCTTTCTGCAACATTTGTATCAGGACATACCTTCATGAATTGGTTCCCCTAAATCTTCTTTTGTAAGGACGCTTACCTGAAGGCCTAGGATGTATATTTTCCATTTCAAATCAAAAATAAATAATGTTTTGACTTTCGATAAACGATTTCAAACAACGTTGTTTTGAATTTCGATAACTTATTTCAAACAACGTGGTAGCATTACCAAAACAGAATGTAAACACAGAAAGAATGAATGTGTTGAGTTGCAGGCTTCCTTCTCATTCACCAAGTGTTTAAAATATTTCATGAGGCTTTTTAAAAACAGAAAAAGGAAACGTATGCGGAAATAAAAAAAACTGGGCGTGCATGTGTCCATTTAAACACTGTTATTACTAAATTGCTGTTTGGAATTTTTTTAATAACTTTCAAAGTTTTTGTAGCACTATCACGTGGTTGTTATCAAAATGTTCAAAAGAAAATGAGGAACAACATATATTTTGTTCGAAAATTCGAAAAAATCCGAGATTAACACCC
>BMAO01006713.1:0-44408 GCA_019973975.1 Trichonephila clavata
CATCGTCAATGGGAATATATATTTAATATTGCATGTAATACTTTACTTCTATTTTTTTTTTCATTTTTGTGCAAACGATACATAGGTATGATTAAATAAATTTTATTATCAAAATCGATTTATCTCTAATTTTTTTTCTAATATTTTAAGCATGCATTATTTTTTCTTAAATGTACTTTGAACATATTTGAGTGTATTTGATTCTTTCCCTTCATTATGAGTAAAGGAATATTGTACTTAATTCCAAATGATTCGGTTTACATGTTTAGAGGCAAATTAATTTCGTTTAACACTGAAATTTTTACATTAACTGCTGTCATTTATAGTTTTATCGCTCATTCAGGTATAGTGATTAGCAACAGTGATTGCTGCGCCGTAGAGCCTACACTCGCACCCTGGTAGAAGGCATGAATGTTTGAAATTTTATAATGCCTTTGCGGCATGGGGGTACTCTAAATAGCCGTCGAGCCTCAAGTCCTCTCAAGAGGTTAGTTGAAAGGGAATAGAGATAGGAGGCCCTGACTACCCCAACCAGATTATTCTCCCTCAAAATTGGGGTGGAACCTAGCCCAAACATACTGTCACCTACATGGTGCTCAAGGCTACGAATAACGACAGGCGTACCATTTAGCCCTTTGCCATGATGAATTTCGTGAGCCTCGATCTGGGGCATGCTTATCAATTGGCCATTAGTAGCAAAACTTTTAGTTTTCCATTTTTCCTGTCTTCCAATAGGGTTACAAATTCGAATAAGTTATACTAAAACTAAAGTTTATAGTTTTAGCAAAAGTAGTTTAGTTTTCTAATATTCAATTAGAGGGGGAAAAGTAACGTACTTTTCTCTTATTTAAGACATCATTCTCGTCATATACTTCTTTATGCTGCCATGGTTACCTAAAAGTCAAGCTTGCAAACTCGTTGCTTCAATTGTCCAGCTTTGGGTTTGATTCATGGGACCAGTAAATCTGACCATGTTAAATCTGTCGAGAGTGAAAACCTTCATCGGTGTGGTCTGGACACTTTAATTGTAAAGTTCCAGCTAAGGTGTAGTCTTCTCCATTTGAATAAGGTTCAAAATTAAAATATAATTTGCCAATAGTCTCGTGTAGTTTCAAGTGTGATGTTAATAAAAGAAATTAATCTGATTGATATGTTTTATTTAATTTTCTCTCTCTCTCTTCTTATAAATGTAAAGGTTATCTCAAAATTTCGTGGTATTTTATATATACAGATAAAAAATTATTTCTTTCTTTACCTACATTTTTAATTTAATGAAATAAAAAGGTATAATTTAGTACACTTAAGTGGTTTTCATCTCAAGGAACTTCACACTTTTTTAATTTATGTACTCACGAAAGAAAAATATCATTAATTGACGATTTAATTAACCTTTGTATTAATGCAATCACAAAAGCATGTAGTACACGGATTTTTTTTTAAAATTATACTAGATTATTTTACAAACATTAATTTAGGTTTAAAAGTGCTTCACAAAAATAATGATAAAAGGAATTTTAAAAATAATTTAACTATTTTTGTAAAATGTTCTTAAAAATAGTTGTAACACGAGGTGTGAGAAAAAAAATAGACTGGTCCAACAAATATCATTGTACTTACTCCATGGCATTATCACCTTAAAAGTATTTCCCATTCACAGACTTCTGCATTCGGTGCTGTCATTGCTGGTAACGGTTCTGGAACGAGGGTTTTGGAAGTCCATTCAGGAGATTCTTCGTTTTTTGCCTGAAACTCTTCAACTGAGGTGAAATGGGTTCCCTTTAAGAAAGATTTAACGGTAGGAAATAAAAGAGTCTCATGGGGCAAAATCATTTGAATAAGGAGGATGCCCCATCATAGTAATGCTTTTGCTGATCAGAAACTGGTTGACAGGTATGGTCATGTGAGTGAATGGATTGCCTACAACAACGATCCATCATTCCCCAATTATGGCCTTTTTCTTCCTAATTTTTTAACGAAGTCTTTTTAGTCCTTTAATGTAGTAGTGTTGATTAACAGACTAACCACAGATGTGAGTCTTAACCCACTGATATCACGAATTTTGACAATGTTTTGGTCTGTAATTACTGACCTTGGGCGCCCTGCAGGTCCTAACTGACCTTCCCCCTAAAACCCACTTGTAACGAGTCGTTTCGCAATCTTCCTACTAATAGTCCTCTTGGGAATAATGGGGATTTAAAATTTATTCAATTGAAACCTTTCCTCCTCCGAAGAAGATGTGATTCTGCAAGTTAAGACTTGTATTTAAAGATTAACTTTCGAGTTAAGAGAGAGAGGTTAGACTGCTAAGGGATATCAGTGATTGATTAGTGTGAAGCTAAGTGAGAGAACTTCGTAACTTATTTGATTAATATTAAAATTGAAGATTTGGTCAATAAAGCGTCAATTTGGATTAGAACTATTTGAATTAGAACGTGTATTGCCTGGACGTAAGTGATCCGATTTATTGTTAATTCTCCTAATATCTCGTCTACCTCGCTATTGCTTCCCATATTTAACTATCGGTGCATTTCTTAGAATGGGTTGTTGAATTTGTGTCGTAATTTATAATTGTTAATAAATAGAATCTGTCTTGACTATGGCTAATCTTCCTTCTGACCCTCTCACACTAATGTATGGCTCGAACCATCCATTACTCTCTTATATATGTGACGTATCTATAGGCAACCTTCTGAATAATCCTTTTGGGGAAACTTTGGGGCTAGCTTTCACGTTAATTCACAGCCATCCCACAAGAAGAAACCTTGATATGTAGATTAGTTTGACTATATATAGTAAAAAAAAGGTTTTGTAAATGTAAGATAGAAGGAGCAGAGGAACTGTGGTGGAGATACGTAGGTGAGATTTATTTTATTATCACAACGTGAGTTAAGGAAGGAGTTTGCGACTATAATAAATTAGTGGATTGAGAATTAATAATCCAAGGTAGAGTAGATTAGATTAAATTAAGCAGATTACTGGTGCTTGTTTACTTAGTGTAGATTGCTCTATTTATATCACCCCTAGGGTCTCCTCTTATAGTTCCACTTGTGGTTGATTAGTGTGCTTGAATAGTAATAAAATAGTAATTATTATGGTAGTTTCTAGTGATGCTCCCCCCCCCTGCACCCTTAGGTAGGCAGGACGGTGAAGTAGCGACTTCAAATAGAAGTTGCTCACATATCATTCAAACACATGTGCACGAGATTAAGATTCATCCCCTTAAGCCACGTAATATTTAAAATGTGTTTGTGGCTGTTTCTTCATGTTCACAAGGAACTTGATGTTTTTTCGACATTTTTCAGGCAGAATGCAGTTGCACGTGTTATTTACAAGTAAACGTATCTTCAATTCTTCCTTGATCCATATTTAAAAAATCATTGATCAAACATCGGTGACTGTATTAATTCAAATAAACTTGTGACTTCTTGGCACATATTTTGTTTTTCATATATAAGGCTCTTAAATATTGGGGGGATTCTTAAAAAAATTACATCGTTAACTATACTATCGATTAAATTAAGTTAAGTATACCATTTTCTAAAAACTGTAGCGAAATATTGTAAAAAAGAAGTAATACATTTATTGCTATTATGATCAAATTTCATCTTTGTATTTCAGCACAAAAATATTAACTCGGAGTTAATGCACTCCAAACACTACTAAGAATTATCGATTGTTTAATTAACTACGAAAACAAGTAAACAAACTATAGATAAGAATTATGTAGCATGAAAAAAGCAAGTACTGTTAGTAAGACTAAAAAATTATTTTTTTGAAAAAAGATAGAAAGAAGTAAATAAGTTGTTATAAATCTTTTTGTAATCACATTTGACTATATTAGTGTCTATATTTTAATGTCCTACAGTGTATTTCATCTCTGTAGCTTTTATGTAACAGTATTAGGTTTTTATACGGTGTGCCATACTAGATTTATTAATACACATTTTTACCTTAAAAGTTGCATGATATTATGTATTTTTGTTTCAGCTTTGTTATTGTTTAATATTGTAGTACTTTCCAATATATGCAACAAATATAGTAATCATATACTAGCAATATTTCTCAAATCTCATGTTCTGCATGTACAGGAGGAAACGGGTAGCTCCTGTCTTGGAAGCCAATTAGTTTTAAAAACACTAGTGTACACTTCATTGTGTGCCTGTGGTGTTTCATTTATATCAATTAATAATTTAGCAGTATTATTAGTTCGTTTTTGTTATAATTTTGTTCATTATAATTTTATTTTGTTTTTTATAAGTACTATTATTTGAACCTTACATACTATGTGTAATATGTGTTTCTATATTCTGTTATGTAGTATTTTTTACACATTGAAAGTTGATTAGGTTGGAAGAGTGCGAATCCATGCCTCTTAAAACTGGGGGAGTTGGAATGTAAACATAATTAATTTATAACCTAAGCAAAATTATTTCCCATCGTACACATATTCCACTTATAAATTAAACAAATACCTACTCAGAAAAGATAATCCAAGATCAGATTCCAATCCGACTCATTATTTTCATGGTCTTGGCCCGTACGTTCCCACGTTTTACTCTCCAATTGAAACATAAACTAAAAATGATGATTTAGCAGTTCTAGAAATATATATCCAATCCAATCAAAAATCCGGACAGTTGGAGTTGGTTTGTCTTCCCGTAAAGATGTGTCTGATGGCTGTTTTAATAAAAAACTGTTTTCCCGAAAGGTTCTTTATTTTCACTTCGAACCGTTACACATACATACATACATAATATTTATAATTTTTTATATTTATAATATAATATTTCTTATTCTATTATGTAGTAATTTTACTGTAGTATTTCTATCGAATTATTTTGCAGCATGACCGGTGTTGGTTCTTTATATGTAGATTTGCCGAGGGGTATTTATGTTGGCTGTTTCTTGATGGAAAACTTTTTCAGGGTTAGTTGCATTCTTCTTTTATTCGTAGTCACAAATATATGAAATGCAATACCATTTCGAATAATTAAGATACACGAACACACAAAAAGCATACGCGACAAACAAATGTGACGAGGACCAGCAATCGACAAGCAGATAAAGCACCAAGAGAGAGAACACCCAGCGCTCTGAGCTTTTATACTGGTGGTGAAGGTCGTACGACTCCTTTGTAACATGATTCATGATTGGTTGTAAATGATTACGATTAAGATTATAACAGTCTCGTACCAACGAATTAGAAAATAATTTAACGGAGTAAAGTTAAAGAGTGCTAGAAGAAGTCATTATATATATATATATATATATATATATATATATATATATAATATTGAATTCCATAAAAAGAAACTAGTCTCTCATCTTCGAAGAAATAAGATATTTTAATGCAAGAAATATTGTCTTTTTAAATTAGTGGTGTGCATTTCGCAAAACAAATCTTTTACAAGGAAACCCTAATGCAAATTTAATTACGAAACGCTACACCGTTTAAAATTTACCTCATTATAAAATGCTATACAACCTCTTCGATAAAATGTCTAGAGAATTTTAATCTACTAAATTATCTTTCTAAAGCTCACTCTCTCTGCGGCTAAAAATAACTTCCGCCAGCTATTACACTCCTACTTTCAAAAGGAGTAATGAACTCTAATTTTCGTTCGATGCACTTTCTCTCAATATTCTTTATTTCTTAACACCGTCTGCTCTTTATCAAATAACAGAACATTGATTATACATACTTATGGAAGCAACAAACGAAAGAAAGGTGCTTCAGAATAATTAACATATATTTTTTTTAATTAAATCTGCAATAATTTTACTAAATTATTGTATTCAAATGAAATAATTGCGTCGTGCCTATCTTATTAATTTATCCGACAACAATTTTTTTTTAAAAGGGTGATATGGAGATTTTTTTGTGGTTTTTAGATTTGTTTAGTACATTTTAAGAAAAAGATGCTAAAATTAGGAAGCGAAAAGAAATTATTATGAGTAAAATTTGAAAAAAATGGGTAAAAGCAACATGAGCGAGGACCATTGTGTATGAAAAGTTTACGAACAATTTTTCAATTCTGATGTGTTGCTGTGTTATTCATTTTTGAAATAACCTTCAGGATAAAAGACATATTTTAATTTTTACAAGAACTAGAGCATTTTATCTTAGTTATTTTGTGAAATTCCTTAAAATAACAATGATTATATTCACATAAGGGGCTGTAAATTTTGTAATAAAACCGTGATTGATAAATCTGTGAGTTAAAACACATCTCTACTATTATGCAGAATATACACAAAAAATTTCATTTAATTATTTTAAAAACTCTTTTAGCAATCGCTGTCCCCGTTTGAGTATTTTCAAAGAAACACATTTCGAGTCAAACTCTTGTAAAATATTGCTTAAAGTAATGGCATCCGCTTTTCCTAAAACACTTGTAGTTTTTGTTCTAGTGAAAGGAAAATAATAAACTTGGTATTTTTATAAAGCTAATAAGATAGCCTATCAAATAAAATCAAAAAAAAATTGTCAATTTTTGCAAAATTCCCAATTTTAAGGTAGTCATATACCTTAACATAGATTTAGGGCTTAATGAAGAATGGATATCGAATGTAAAAATCATTTTGTTATGAAGACATACACATATACAGGGACGGAAGGAGGCCACTAATAATGCCCAAACTCCACCAGCCAGATTCCTCGTTGTGAGCACAGAAAAAATGTCCAACGAACTGCAACTGTATGATCCATAGTTTACGAGAAAAGTACTGTGTATCGGGTTCGAATCGCGTGTTTTACTAATCATATTGGGAAAATTCTTGAATTGCGTTGTATGATTATATAATTGCATTCAGTCAAGGAACCATGATTTATGCTAACGTGAGTTGCTTTTTAAAGTCCCAGAGTGTGGGGTTTACAGAAGTAAGCATAAAGCACACATCACAAAAGAAGAAGGAATTAAAAGTCATGTGAAGGAATACAATACAAACATCCATGCCTTTTTCGGAATTCGAACCCAGGCTGACTAACCACAATATTGGTTTTTACCACGATGACTTTCATGGGCCTCGATCTATCATCGTCAGACAGGTGGCATTATATACAATAACAACAGCTACTTAAAGTGAATTAAAGAAAGAGAGGTAATCGATCGGCGTCAGACTGATACTGAAGTTCAGAGTTGAAATAATTGGAGCCTAAATAAGGAGATCCTATGTTTCACGGAACAAGATATATCGTCAAGTCAGGATGAATAGTATAGCTTCGGATCTTATCGGCAAAGATAGTATTTTAATAATTATTATTGATATTTAAGTTAGTTACTAAGCGAACAGTTCACATCATTTAAATAGTTTTTTGATAGTGTTTTGATACGTTAAATAATAGTGTTGATTTTCTTAAAATGTCTTTTGATTACATTCATCCAAATTCACATTCGGCTGCAAGGTCGCGACAATGGTTAATAATGATAAATGACTGATGATGCGTGATGAATCATGATGGGGCTCCGGCGCATTTCTGTAAACCGGTACGTGAATGGCTGTATATAGAGTCATCCTGTAGCTGGATTGAAAGACGGGGATTTTTGGTTCTATGGCCATCATGGTCAGCAGATCTTACACCGTTGGGATTTTTCCAAGTAAATCAATAAGTAGTGACTGCACTAACGGACCTTGTTGCTGGTCTTTATGCTGCTTGTACTTCGGTCGACTCCGCGCTGCTGCAACGTATGCACGCATGCATTCCACTTCGGTAGACTCCGCGCTACTGCAACGTATGCACGCATGCATTCCACTTTGGTAGACTCCGCGCTTCTGAAACGTATGCACGCATGCATTCCACATTGTGGTCGACTCCGCGCTGCTGCAACGTATGCACGCATGCATTCCGCTGCGCTCTCAAGCCTGGCTCGATATGTATGGCGGACACTTTGAACATCTTCCTTAATACATTTTGGCAAATACTACTGTTTATTTGTCGAATATGATGCTTTCTTCTAGCACCGGCATACCTTGTTTTTATATTTTTCTCGTTAACAGCTTTTCGGGCAGCTGCATATATTCACAATGGATAATCTAGCTATGTAGAGTTTGGGCGCCTGTTTCCGGACACTCTGGATGTATAAACTGAATAAATATAGATATATTATGCTAGAAAAAATATTTTCAGTGAGCTTGCGAATGTAATAGAAAAAGTATACTTTTTTAAATTAGCTAATTACGTAACGAATAAGGTGGATAGTTGGATTATTAATGGAAGACTTATATTGTGTTTTTCTATTATAATATTACTTTATTATTAATAAGATTAAAAGAGAAACACATCTATATTGGTTTAGAGATCTAATTAACAGGAATAAATTATTAAGAAAGTAATAATGTAACAAATCTCTCTTAGAAGCGCTTTTTTTGTAGGTAGTACGACTTAACATCCGAATTTCCTTTGCTGTCATTTATCAGTGCTCTTAGTCTAGATAAATATTTTGATACATTTTCAGCTTGCATAAAGCGAAACCTGGTATCTTTGTTTTCTAAAATGACTGAATTATATCTGGAAATGAAATACTGTAAGTATATAAGGGGTGTTTATATTACATTTAATTTAGACTCAGATTCTCATAAAATAAAATTTTTGTTGCAAAAGAATATAGTTTAATTGCAAAAGAAAATAATTTTACTAGAATTAATTAAAACCTTAACGAAATATAATTGACATTTAAAAATGATTTTATTAGTATTCAAAAAGTATTTTCGTATATATTAGCTATATTTTGATTAGAAGTATGCATTGCCAAATTCAGAAAATGCTCATGATTAGTAATGCTAACAAAATACAGATACTGTGCAACATTCTACAAGAAAATATTCAATATATTTGAATTAATAAGAATAAAGGCACTTATAAAAGTTGGTTGCGATTTAATGATGTTTGCATTATTATAAATCGTCCCATTCATTTTAATTTTAAATTAATTTATTTTATTCTTAAAATAATGTCTCTTCTTAGAAATACTGAATTGTAAATTTTTTGATGAATTCGAAGGGTTAGATTTTAGTACAAAGACTCAATGCATAGACAATACTTAGTAAATCAATACTTAGAACAGTGTTTCTCAAACTTTCAATATTTGCAACCCAATATGCAATCATAATTTTCATCTCGCCCTCCTTCCATAAAAATAACTATGCAGAAATTCAATACTATACTTCGACGCTAAAGCTACAATGCGACTTTAAGTACCACTAATGTATATATACGTCTTTCTGAAGTACGATCTTTTCTGTGAAATGTTATTCACATAAAATTATTCCGAACGCTTTGGAATGCAATAAAAGGGCATTGACAGTATTTGCGAGGGTCTACTTAAGTTAGAAGATTTCTTATTAATTCATCCCCCCTAATACAACACATAAGCGCTCCTACGTAGAAAACGTAGGTATTTTGGAGCGAAACGCGTTGCGTGTAATCGGCAGTGAAGGGATTATTTATAAACCGTACAAATTATCAAAATAAGTGTTAATTTCTGAGTATAATTTTACATACGACAAGCCCATGGGGCTTTACTGGTACTTATCAAACTTGCCCTTAACTTGTTATTGTTAAATTACTTATAAAATACATTGTACAATACTGATACATTCATAAGTGTATTATATCAGTGTAAATGTTATTTTTATTTTTTATTGTGTCAGAATGCATTTTGTTTGTTTACTTTCAGTAAATTAATAATTCTTTTAAATTATATTTGGTTTTCGCCTTTTCAATATGCTCGCGCCCCCCTAGTAAAGTTATTACGCCTCCTAGGGAGAGCGCACCACACTTTGAGAAACGCGGACTTAGGTGGGTTTTTTTTTTACGTAAGTGTAGAATATACTTTAAAATAATCTAATAATTATAAATGATTTAATCCGATATTGTGTGAACATTTTAAATAAGTGATAACACGTATTTTTAACGTAATTGAAAATTTAAAAATATTCGCATTAGTATTTTGAATTAATTGAAACTATAGAAAATTACTTAATTTACGTCAAAAATATACTTCGTTTTTTCTGCATTAATAATGTATTTAAATTAACGCCACCTATGAAATCTATTTTTAATAGTTGTGGTTGTATTGAGAAGATTGGCTAAGATTTCTAAATGGAGGGTATTTTTTCGAAAAGAAAAGCACATATTTAATTTTTTAAATAAAGTAAATATATTTCAGATGTGTTTTTTTTTGCCGTTAATTCGAAAGAAAGTCTGAGGGTTGATTAAAACATGAGTACCTTACATCAGACCCTTTGTTTCATTACGGGGTTTCAATTAATCTGGGATAAATGAAGACTGGCATTATAAATATTTTTGAACCTTTTAACACATATCTACTACAGAAAATGCATACCATTGCATATAATCGTATGTTAATAAATTTTAGTATAAAAATAATAACCAATATATCTTTATATATATATCACTGAAAATGTTAAAGATTATTAAAAATAACTTAATTTATAAAAAAAAGGCCACTGTTTTTATCTACATAGAATTGCATTGTCTCGGTTTAATTTAAACTAAAAATATTTATATGGAAAAATATGAAAAGAATGATAATTAATGCGGACTAAAATGTTTTTATTAAACATGTTCATTTAATAACAAGTAAATAAATGTTACATTTTTGAAACAAACATTTAAGGATGAAAAAAATAAGCCTATGTAATATTTTCATTCCTTCTAACAAACATCTAAATTTATTTTTAGTTGTAGATTTTTCAATAAAGATACTTTTTTTAAATAAAAAATACTATGTTTATTTACTATAATATTCAAAATAAAGTGTAAAATATTATGATTTTCGAAGAAAATTTGAACAAAAAGAAACATATTTAAAGCGTAAGATGATTTTCCCGTATTTTAAAAGTAAAAGTTTAAAAAATATTTTACTTAAGTCAGACAGAAAATTCATGAAATGTAATAAATATCTTCTTACAAAATCATTTAGCTATGTTATTAATTACCACACAACCATCGATTTTCGCTAATTTTGATATCTCTTGGATGAGTAAATGATTAAATAGTTATTTTACATATAAGTATTTTTATCATAAATTCAAATTTTTTTGCTCGTATTTATCCTACCAACTATAAATTCAAACTAACAGTAACTCTTAAGCAGATAGTATCACTAAGAAAAAGTTAAGTAAGCGCACAAGTAGTAATAATAAGTAAAGTTTCTTATAAATATTGAATTAAAATGCAATATATAGATCATCCCTGAATTATTTGGACAAATTTTATGGGGTGGTAGAGGACAGTACAAGGATTGAGATTTGGATAGCAACCCATAGTCAGAAACCTATTCATTCAACACTAGGTAGTGGTGTTCACAAGACCAGTGGAGGAAGCAGACTTTCATTACCAGTTTCATTTGAATTGTCACCTCCTACAGAGGAGTTTGAAACGTTTTACGAACTCCGAGCTGGCAGATGTGCACCCGATTTACGGATTGCCAGAAAGAAATGTACAAGCAATTCAAAGATATGTTATATCGTGAAAGGTACCCACGGACGAGCACACCAGACCATTTGATGTTTATTAATTTGCATCACAATTTGTGTAAATATGCATGATTACGAGTTAATAGGCATAGTGAAAGTGGGACACGAGTGACTCTAACTCCTAACATGGCCTAGCTTTGACCAATAAATGTTTCAGATAATCTCAGTCTTGTTACTTGTTTCATGTACATGTCATACTACTTTCCCATGACGTTTCCAACCACGAGTTGTTATGCAAATCTGAATCCTTGTAGTGTCTCTTCCCTCCCCTTAGAGTTTGTCTTAATACTCCTGGGACACTCTTTACATCTTCAATATATTTGTATTCTATTTTTTCCAAATTTCTTGACAGTAATACTCATATGAATGATGGTCATAGTCGCAACTTCGAGGCAAGTGTCGTTTTTGTCGATACGTAGATTCTAACCCTGATACTAAACACCCTCCGTATAGAATGGTTGAAGCACATAAAATTTGTCGAGGTTCACAGTCCTTAAATTGGTGTAATGTGGAAGTTTCTCAACTAGGATATCAACTACAGTGTCACCATATTGCTTGATAGAGGTTAGAAACTATGAGGTATGTTGCAGATAGCAATTATACAGCTTCAAAATGTCTTTAATTATCAATTTATTGATGAATGAATTGAAGCTAAAAATCCTACGTGTAGAAGAGCCACCACTACACAGTGTGTCCCAAAACGATCGCATAAACTCTGCACAGCTATATTCGTCTTTGGGAGTACATAAAAACTGCCCAAAGAAGCATTCCTGTACGATCCATAGTTGACGAGAAAAATACGAAAAACAAAAAGTATGATGTCACTTCCAGTGCAAGAAAAAACACTTTACTGGACATATCAACAACAGTATTTGCATATATTTCCAGACGATAATGTTTAAAACGTTCGTTGCGTATCTCGCGTCATGCATGCGCGCGCCGTGGTATGACGTTAAGCCGCCGTTGAACTGGTATTTAAAAGGCTGCATCTTGAAGCTACCGGTAATCTTTGTATGGTGGCCATGTATTCCGTTCGTGACTACTGCGACATGCCATCTCAAGCAACTGGTGTATCGAGGTGTAGTCACAACACAAATGGACTTAATTGATCGTCTGCATGCTGCTTGTACTTCAGTGAACCCCACGATACTTCGACGTGTGATGACAGCCATTCCACGCCGAGCTCAAGCCTGCCTCGACATGCACGGTGGTCATTTTGGACATCTGCCTTAAATTGTGAATATACTGCTGTTGATATGTTCAATAAAGTGTTTTTCTTGCACCAGAAAAAAAAGTGACGTCATACTTCGTTTTTCGTATTTTCTCGTAAATTATGGATCGTACAGCAACGCTTCTTTGGGCAGTTTTTATGTACTACCAACGAGGAATTTAGCTGTGCAGAGTTTATGCGGTCGTTTTGGGACATCATGTATACAAGAGATATTCGAAAACTAACCACCATTTGGGGGGTAGGGGTGCTGGATGTACGGCTCGGAGCGTCCGCAATCGAATGCATGAGCAATCTCTGATTCCGTAAACTTCCGATCGACGAGTGAGGATTTCATAGAGCCAAGAGTTTGCTTGTTATAATCTGACAAAACGTGTACTACGAGAGAAAATCAAGTGAAGTATGAGATGCGAGGAGTGATAATCTGTCATGGCCCAAGAAACCGTCAGCACCGCATAATAATCGTGAAGTGTGTGCCGTATAAGGGCCACACATTATGAGCGAAGGTGTAGAGGGCGTCAATGTGTACTCTTTTTCAAGAACGGAAGAACACAAACATCCACGTAGAATCATGGAGTGGAAGGCCTTCTGTAGTGAGTGTTGGTGTCCTCAAAGAAACCGATAAAAAATCCTTTTGCTACCTAATTTCACAGTCTCCCAACTTTTAGAATTCTTTCCACACATTTATTGGAGAGTTTTGTATGAGAGATCATGGGTATCCACAAAATCAGTCAAATGGGTGGTGCCTTGGAATTTTTTTCCCGGTACCACACGCCTGAGGAGGACTTTATGTGTTTCAACATCTTCCCTACATCCCGGACTTAGCTCCATCTGATTACCATTTGCTCACTGCAATGAAGAAGTGGCTTGAAGAACAGCATTTGGCTGACGATGAGGAACTTAGAAACGCTGTGACACATTGGTTTAAATCACAGGTGGCTGCTTTTTATACAGAAAGAATGGGTAAATTGGTAATACGGTACGAGATGTGCTTAGATAATGAGGGAGACTATGTTGAAAAATAGAGGAAAGTTGTATCTTTGATATGTTAATATTTTTTTCCTCTCTGCCCGGCTTGTTTTTTACAGCGATTTGGAGGATACTTTCTGAATTGCCCTCGTATCTTCAATTTGGAATGATGTGGAATTTTACTAAATTTGGCCAGGTTCAAGAGTCTCTTTGTTGTATGACCCTGTTTAAAAAATGAAACCTCGCAATATGCCACGTGTTACATTGTAATGTTAAAAAACAGTTCATTAAGCAACATGAACTAACGTACTCGATTTTGATTCATTTTAAGTATTTTTTTTCGTGGTATAAATTGCTATAACTTTTTACAATAAAAAAGCGTTTTTATTAAATATCAGAGCAGAATATTTTTTATTGAGAAAATGACTAATATATCTAAAGTATTAAATATATGAGCTTAAAGCAACAGACCAAATGTATGTTTTGTCAAAGGAGAAAATAAAAGCGAGACAGAAGAAAATACTCAACACTCAATTTCCGTTCAGAATGTTAAATCCTCAAGAGACCAATCCATCCAAGGAAAAAAAACCTTTCTTTACTTCGAACTTAACTTTTTGTTGCAGATTTCCGTAAAAAGAGTACTCTTGGCAAACAGCTGTACGCGTCACATCTTTTTAAATATTTTTTCTTATTGTATTGTTTTCTTTTGTTCTGTTTTTCCTGTCTGGTTTACTTAAGTTATTTAAAATATTTCGCAGTTTTATGCCATCCTTTATTCTGTTCTAGCAGTTTGCATAGTCTAGACCATTGGTCAGGAACCTTGTCACTTTGGTGTGCCTAACCAATGTTCCAACATGAATCAGTGACAGAGAGTTATATTATAAACTCATGCCCATAAATTAAGGATAATTCAGAATCACACAGAAATTGAACTCTAAAATAAAAATTTCACCTGTAGAATTATCACACACATCTTGAAGAAGAATATGAAAATTACAGGAAACCACCAGATGTCGCGGATAGTACGTCACAATGATGAGAGTGTAAGAGAGGGGTATATAAGGATTGGTGGCAAAGAAGTAAAATTGTTCACAAGCGCTTTAAAAGCCTTTCAGTGCAATAACCGCATAGCTATGGCACAAAGGACGCATTTGGATGATTTTTTAGGGGTAGAATTATCGGATGACTGGAATGGGGACGTACCCAGCTGGAAGTATCCGAGGAACTTGGAATCACCCATAATGTGTCATCTCCAGATGTCCGATTCCAAGATGATGTCAATGTGAGTAGATGTTACAGCACAGGTCGCCCTCCCCGAGTTACAACGCCGAATGAGGACCGGTATTTGTCAGTTACCGCCAAAAGAAATAGACGGAGCACAGTATCAGACCTATCTCGCCAGCTCTTTTCAGCTACTGGTACGACAGTTTCAAGGCAGACCATGTACAGACGCTTAGGTCACATTGGTCTATATGCTCGTAGGCCTGTCAGATGTGTTCCCCTTACCGCAACTCACTGTCGCCTGCGATTAACCTGGAGTAGAGAGCATGCATTGTGGACACCGCAACAGTGGTCTTGTGTGATGTTTTCCTGCGAGTCCAGGTTTAATTTGCAGTCTGATTCTTGCCGGACTTTCATATGGAGAGGTACTCGCCAGGTACCCGTTATCATCATTGACCGACACCGTTACGGTGCTGCAGGATGGCTCGTTTGAGGAGGAATTATTCTTGGTTCCAGAACTGACCTGCATATTCAGAGTGTAAGGATGACAGGCCATATCTATTGGAATATCATTTTGGAACAACATGTACGTTTGTTTCGGGTTGCCATGGGTGCAAAATTTCTGTTTATGGATGACAACGCCCGTCCTCACCGTGCAAACATTGTAGACGAATGCTTTCAATCGGAGGATATCACCCGTATGGAAAGGCCAGCATACTCAGGGAACTTGAGTCCAATAGAGCATGTGTGGGAAATGCTTGGCCGTCGAATTACAGCCCGTCGAACCCTCCCACCTGTCTACCGGAACTTCGGAGGGCATTGCTTGATGAGTGGTGTAATATTCCCCAAGATCAGATTGATAATTTGATACTCAGCATGCGTAGGCGTTGTAAGGCCTGTATTGCATCGACCGCTAGAAATACTCCTATTAACCATCATACTAACCATGTTATACTGTTTTTCGTAAATAGGTTCTTTTTTGAAATTTGCTCCAGGGAGTAAAAATCGCAATTTTTATTAATTAAGTCAAACATATAGCATCTTTTTTTCTCTTTACCTTTTGTTTAATAAATAGACTTTACAAATAAGTCAAATTTGTTTTGCTTCTGTCTCTTTCTTTGCCTGAAATTCATTATCCTTAATTTATGGAATGAGTATATATATATATAAAGGAGAAAAGCGACTGACTGACTGACTGACTAATCACGAAATCTCTGGAACTATTCAACCTACAGACTTGAAATTTGGTATACATGTTTCTTTGATAGAGTAGACATCAGCTAAGAAAGGATTTTCCGAAATTCGAAACGCAAGGGGCGTTACGGGGGGTTAAGGGCTTTAATAATAATTGTTTCCATGTTTAAACTACTTGATGTACAATCTTGAAATTGGGTAAGCGGATTACTTTCAGAGAGTAGAGATCCGCTACAAAATGAGTTTGCTGAAAATCGACCCCCAAGTGACGTTGCAGGGGCTTAGGGGGCGTTATAGATAATTATTTCCATTTTTAAACTATTTGACGCACTTTCTTTAATTTGATATATATAGATTCCTTTCGTAGAATAATGATCGTTACAAAACGGGTTTTGTGAAAACAGACTTCTAAGTGGCGTTGCGGGGGATTAAGGGGCGTAATAGATAAATATATCCGTTTTTAAACTACTTCACCTACCTGCTTGAAAATTGGTAGGTAAGTTTCTTTCCTGGAGTAAATATCCGCTACAAAATGGGTTTTGGGGAAATTGACCCCAAGGGGTGTTGCGGGGGCGGGGGGGGGGTTTAAGGGGCGTTATAAATTCCTATTTTTATGTTATTAGACGTAGAGTCTTGAAACTTAGTAAGCAGATTCCTCTCATAGGGTAGAGATACGCTAAAAATGGGTTTCGTGAAAATTGCCCCCAAGTGGCGTTGAGAACACTTAAGGGGCGTTATAGATAATTATTTCCATTTTTAAACTATTAGACGCACAGTCTTTATATTTGATAAAGAGATTTCTTTCATAGAGTAGAGATCAGCTATAAGAAGGTTTTGTGAAAACAGACCTCTAAGTGGCGTTGCAGGGGATTAAGTGGCGTAAGACATAAATATTTTCGTTTTTAAACTATTTGACCTACCTGCTTGAAAATTGGTAGGAATGTTTCTTTCATGGAGTAAATATCGGCTACAAAACGGGTTTGGAGAAAATTGACCCCCACAAGGGGTGTTGCGGGGGGTTAAGGGCAGATATAAATAAGTATTTCTTTTTTTTAAACTATTAGACTCACAGTCTTAAATTTGGTTAGCAGATTCCTCTCATAGGATAGAAATACACTGCAAAATGTGTTTTGTGAAGATCGACGCCTAGGTGGTGTTGCGAGGTTTCAAGGGGCGTTATTGATAATTGTTTTGCATTTTTAATTAATTGGACACACAGTCTTCAAATTTTACTAAGCAGATTCCTTTCATAGAGTGCAATTCCCCTACAAAATGGGTTTTGTGAAAACAGACCTATAAGTGGCGTTGCGGGGGCTCAAGTGGTGTTATAGACAATTATCCACATTTTTAAACTGTTCGACGTACAGTCTTGAAATTTGATAAGCAGTTTCCTTTCGTAAAGTAGAGAACCGCTACAAAATGGGTTTCGCGAATATCAACTACTAAGTTTAATTTCGGGAGATTAAGAGGCGTAATTGATAAATATTTCCATTTTAAACTACTTGATCATCCTGCTTGAAAATTGGTAGGCATGTTCCTTTCATGAAATAGAGTTCCTCTAACAAAGAGTAAAATGAAAATTGACCCCCAAAGATGTTTGTGAGGGGTCAAGAGGAGTTACAGAAAAAAATTCCTGTTTTTAATTGTTAGACCCATATACTTGAAATTTGTTAAGCATGTTTCTTTTGTTGAATAGGGATCCACTAAGAATAAAAGTTAAGCAAATCAAGTTCTGGGGGGTATTGACAAAAAAAATTACTTTTTTCGAGCTACAAGGACTATAATAATGAAATTTTGTTTGCATTTTTCTTTTGTTGAATTGAAATCCGCTAAGAGCGGTAATTTTGGAAAACGGCTCTCAACGGGATTACGGGGATATTTATAGTAAAACTTTTGCTTTTTTCTGTTAGATTTAGACTTGAAATTTGGCTTGCATGTTCAATTTACGGAGTAGAGATCCACCGAAAATTGGTTTTGCGGGAATCCACTTGGTTTTTGAGTTACAAAGAGCAAACATCATTCTATGCTTCAATTTTAGAGATTTTAGAAAATACAAATTAGATGAGTTCTGCCCTTTTTTTTTATCAACAGGCGACAGTTACAGGAATAAGTATATTTTTCAATTCAATCGAATTCTTAATGCTAGGACTTAGATATCAATAATTTATACATATATATAAGCAGTAAAAATTTATAAAACATCATGAAATACCCAGCGAAGCGGGCGGGTAACAGCTAGTATATATATATAACTCTTGTTTACAGCGCTCTTATAGCTATATAGTTATACGAGAGCTATTGGTGACGGACCTCGTAATTTTCAACTATAGTCAGGGGGGATGAAGATGACATTTAAGCTAGTCTACTCCTCTTCTAACTTTCACACCACACCAACGGGAGGATATTTGAGTCTCGACAGATTTAATGCGCACGACGTGTATTCGGCAGCATTAGTCTCGAACTCATGATACGTAAGGGACAAGTCCATGACCTTAATTACTAGACAAATATAATTCAGAGCACCCCCATGTAGGAAATATTTGAAATAATTCTATTCTCGCTGTAATGCATTCGGATTTAAGGCATAAAGACAATAACATAGATTAAGAGTTTTATTATTTATTACTTTTGAGTCATATATAGATATTTAATAACATAAAGATAAACAACTCAAAACATCTCTCTTAAATAATGTATTTAAAAAAGTGAAATAAACAGATCTAAGAAAGAATTATTCAACTTTCAATCTGATTGTGACGGATCTTTTCTCTTTTAAGCAAAATATTTATTTCAACCAACTTTCATCGAGAAATCAATCGTGATTTATGTAAATGAATAAGATTATATAAATTCGGTTTTCGCGAGTTGAAAAAAAGGTGAAGTAAGAGTTTAAGTTTAGTAAAGTGAAGGAAAGGAAGGGAGAAAGTCATCTGTAGACACGTTGTTGTTGACAAGCTGAAGTTGATACGTTTGATGTTGGAAAGTAGGAGTGAACTTGAAGTTCAAGAATTAGTAAAGGGATTGCAGAGCGTGGAATCTACGACATTGAACAAGCCAAAGATAATGCTTTCAAGTTACAGTGTTGGAACCGCTACATTAAAGGTGCAGGTACTGTGTTCTTAATTAAATAGAAGCTCGTTATTAAGTGTGCGACGTAGTTGTAATTGATCGCATTTAAACTGTCTTAGATTCAGTTGAGGGTCTGTAATAGTGCCCCCCGTATTAGAGTATCTCACCTCTGCACTCTAACAAAGTTCATATACCTTAATTAGAATTGTATTGTGTCTGATCAATATTTGTTAATAAGAATTAATAAATTACTTAGGTTGGAAATAATGTCTGTGGATTATTCTATTCCTCCTAACCGAGTTTACAGGTAGACAAGAGGGTTCGGATGTAAGGAGTAACCAGAGGTTACCACATGAATAAATGAAAAAAAATGTTTTAATATTGACCTCACCACACTGTAATTCAAATAGAAATTCCAGGGTTATATATTGAGTGACTTTTAATTTGACACGATTCTGAACATTCAGTCGCTAAGCAACTTCTTTGTGGACTCAAAATACTTTTCTATATGATAAAATATTTGTTGTCCTTGTTGTTGCTAATTCCACCTGATCGGCAGAGGTCAAATCGAGGCTCATGAAATTCATCATGGCAAAGGACTAAGTTGTATGCCTGACATTAGCCGTAGCGTAGAGCACCATACAGCTGACAGTTCGATTTAGACCCAAATTTTGAGAGAGAACGACCCTGTAGGTGGTGAAGCTCTCCACCTCTCTTTCCCTCCCACCAACTTCACTAGAATACTCACGGCTCGACGGCTATCTAGAATACCCCAATGCCGCAAAAGCACTATGCGTTTACAAACACTCCACACTATACACTTACAAACACACACAATACTTTCTCTCGGATTCAACCCGGGCCCTATGGCATAGCAGTGAGTGTTACTAACAACTATACTGGATGGATTAGTAATATATTTGTTCACATGGACTCGTAGAACCAAAATCGGGAAGCAGAGTACATGCATTTTTTTTTAAAAAGCAACTAAATCTTTTTAGCGATGACATCCTAGTACTCGTATTTAAAATAGTAGTTGAAATATCATTATTTTTCAGATACCTTCATAATTCCTTAGAAGCTGCTTTCCACAATTCTGAACTTAATAATTTCCATTTGAAAATTATCAACTTCCATCCACTCCAAAATTTACAAATTTGTAGAGTGATGTAGAATCACTGAAAATTGGACTGCTTGTCAAATGTAGCACGCGAGCTATAGGTTCCCGACACGTGGTCTAGACTGTAGATAAGTAATATGTGACACGCGCGCTCGCGCGAAGACTGTGATACGATTATGGCAATGGAAATAAATTTAGGCAACAATTGAATGGAAAGAAATTAATGTTTTGTTGTTGTTCCGAAATGAAACCTCAATTCTGAAATGAAATGCGTTCTATATGTTTTCATTAGATTCTGAAGTTGTAAGCTATCTGATTCCATTCTAAAAATACACTTATCCTCAATTATTTATTTAAAGAAAATGATGTTCCTATAATTGTTAGATTTGATGAATTTTCATGAAGAGTTATTTTAAAATGCACAAAGTGTTGAATGCGCTGTTACACATTTAACAGCTCAATTGTAATGAATGGATTATATTCTGTATTCACTTTTTTCCAATGTAGTTTCAACAAGCTATTATTTTCCAAAAAAATATTCTATATATTTAAGAAGGACATAAAATGTAAATTATTTTTTGTCGAAATGAAAATATTATCTTTTTAGAAAACTGATTCATAAGAAAACATCATAAGTATTCTGTGATTTTTTTTATTGGCTGTTGAAATTTTTTTTGCGATGAAATGATTGTACTGATTATTTTTTAAAAAATTTCTAGTAAATTATTCTATTGAAAATACCGCATTTTTCGAGCCTAAGCCACCATCGATTCAAAGTCTTATTCCAGTGCTTCTTAAACTTTCAATATTTGTGACCCGATATTCAATCATAATTTAATCTGAAATACATTTGACTTGATTCAAGATTTGTATTATAATCATTTTTACATATTCTTGTAAGTGTCTTTATATTTACGGCATTAGAATATAAAAACAAGAGAATGATATAAACAATTTTTCAGATATTGAAATTATTATATTTTTTGTAAAATAAAACGTTGAAATTTTTTGATTGAAATTTGTTAGTTTTCTTCTAAATTTTAATGGATAAAAATGAGAGATAGGCATTGCCGAACGAATAGTATATTTTATCTTACATTATTGTGAAGTATTGTGAAAAACTGTTTATACCACATGTAACTGGATTTCAACGTAAATAGTTTCTCAATTACTTAAATTTTTGAAGACACTTTCTCAGTTGTTAAATTTTCTGTATTGTTTTTGTTTTAAAAAAACCATCAGAACTTTTGAAGTCAAATATAGAAGCTTTCTGTGATATTTTAGTGGATCAAAATGCGAGTTCGTCACGGAATGCACAATATATTTTATCAAACGTTATCATGAAGAATTCTGAAAAAAAAATTTGTTACTTGTAAATGGATTTGTATGTAGTTTATCTGTTATGAGCTACGCGTTCAAGTATATCTTTCACTACATTAAAATATATTCGGAATAAATGGAAAAAATGTTTTGTTTATATCAAATAAAATTATAAATAAAACTAGTTTGAAACTTGAAATTAAAGATCACATATCCACAAATACAAGCGCTTAGAATAATATATTCTATCCTTTTCGTTTATTCTTCGAATAATTTTGATTTTGACTTTAATTTTTATTTATATTTTTTGCTTCTAAGATTTTTTCTTAATAATTCTCTTTCTATAAATATTTATAAAAAAATTCGTAAAATAACTTTAAATTCGCTGTAATAAGTTTATTACTTGTCATCCCAACAATTCCAACGTTCCAGATAACTCGCCAAATTGGCAACCCCGATGTGTCGTACGCATTTAACTGACAACCATGTTCTGTCATAAAATATCACTAACACAGTTGAGATAGTACATTTTATTGCCAACTCTTACAGAAAAATGTCGCGACGATTGCCTGGCTTGGAATCGTTGCGTGAGAAGAAAGCCGTTGTCTCATACGGAGATTTATAAAAAATCAACGAAACTATATACTTCTCAGAAAGCTGCAAGAGCTGAAGGTTTATCAAAATAAGAGAATTTATGAATGAAGTGCTGTATGATGCAGCTTCAGTAATGAATTTAAATAAAGAGAAGCGCCAAAAACGTATTTTTGCCGGGAAAAAATAAAAAAATAAATAGAATTACGTAATACAACCACTAACAATAAAGTTCGGTGAAGAGTCTGTAACATTAATGTAAATGAAATATTAATGAAAGTTACCTTACTGTTCTTCAAAATAGTCACCCCCCCCCCCATAACTATGCACCGCTGAGATCTGCTATACATGTCCTGCAAACTTTGCAAAAAGTCTTTTTTTTTTTGGGATGGAGTTAAAGGCCTCGTCACTTTTTGTTGGGTGTCAGGAAAATATTGTCAAATATCATTCATTTCAAAGCGAGTTTGAGCCGTGGAAATAAGAAATATGAAGATTTGAGATCTGGCGAGTATGGAGGATGTTCAATGTGCTCCACCCCCTTCTTTTCTAGGAGTTATTTGACGATATTGGCTGTGTGAGGGCGAGCATTGTCGCGAACAAAAAAATTATGAACCTTGTTGTGCATACTGGGGTCGTGCACTGCGTAGATGTTTCATGAAACGGGCCAAAAGTTCAATGTACCTTTCAGCCTTTATCGTCGTTCCCTCAGGTAGAAATTCTTTGTGTATAACGCCTTGATTATCAAAAAAGGAGACACTCACTTTCTCAATGTTTTTGTCACTGACGGAGATGACCGGTCTTCTGCTACGGGTTTGTCAGAAACAATGTCCCGGCCTTCTCAAAAAACGAGCGAGCCACTCTTACACTCATTTCATGGAAAGTGTTTGATCTTCATAAACATGTACCAGCATCGCATAAGTTTCTTTCGGTGACTTGCTAAGCTTAAAACAGAACTTTTATTAGGTTGGAGGGAAAGTTCTGTCGTATTTTAAAGAAAATATCTGTATTCAATTATAAAAATATGCGTTTAATATTAATCAATTATATATGCTCCATTATTTGTTACAACCTGTTGCCATCTTTCAGGTAACCTGTGAATTCCTGTTTTGTAGAAGTCCTCGTCCTATGAGTTAAAATAGTCAGCAACTGCCTTAGAAACACTTTCAAAAGACTTGAATTTTTCCCCGTGAGATTATTTTGCAGAGATCTGAACAGGTAATAATCAGGTGGTGCAATGTTAGGTGAATACGGTGGGTGACTAAGAACTTCCTATCCTAAAGCATTCAGTTTTTGTTGTGTCACCTTTGCAGTATGCGGTCGAGCATTATCGTGGTGGAACACTATTCCTTTTCTACACGCTAATGCAAGCCTATTTTCTTTGATAGCTGCATTCAATTTATCCAGCTGATTGAAGTACAGATTCGCGTTAATAGTTTTTCCCTGTTTCAGCACAAACAAAGCAGTACTTTTCGTTGATGGATACTTGGTTTTAGAACTGTTGCTGATCATGTTCCTGGTTTGCAGCAAGATTTTTTTCTCTTAATATTCTCGTAAAGAATCCACATTTCATGTCCAGTAACCAGCTTGTCCAAAAACGGCTCCACATTGTGTCTAATCAGATGGGATGAACACATTCTTACACGATCAGAAAAATTATTTTCCATTAATTCATGTGGAACTCAAACACTATGCTTTAACACAAACCCAAGAGATTTAATGTGATCTCCAACAGTTGTATGATGAATGCCAAACTCTTCTGCAATTTCTCGATTTCTTAAATGTGGATTATTTTCTAAAATGGATCGCAAAACATCATTATCGATCTTGGATGGTCGTCCAGATCGATCACTTCCTTGGAGGTTCGGATCCCCGAAACGAAATTTGCTAAGCCGCCTTTGACAAGTGCGAACATTTACAATATCTTTTTCCAAATACCGCACATAAATTTTTACGTACAACCGATGCGTTGCTTCCTTTTTGGAATTCATACAAAATATAGTGTCGTATAAATGCACTTTATCTACTGACATGTTTTTCACTTTAAATATCACAAGCAAATGATGAATGGTAAAAAAAGACTCTTTTTATATTATAAACCAGCTAAAAAAAAAAAAAACAAAATCCGAAGGACTCACTAGCGAGATATTTTTTTTTTTTATTTACAAGAAAAATCACCTGCCTATTTAAAATACGACAGAGCTTTCCCTCCAACCTAATAAATTGTTCTTTTATTCGTTCATTTTCCTGTTCTCAATTAAGAACCAACGCACTAAACAAACACTTTGTAAAACAAATCTTACACAGAACACAAACGACGCTCAACTGAACAACGGGGGGAGGTAGCAGATGTTCAACACCTGTCATTACGTATGAACAGCATTTTGTTTAGCCAGTGTTGCCAGATCTGCCATTCTGACTTCACTCACTGAACTTTATTGCCAAATATTGTACATGAAATTACAGTTTTACAATGTGAGCAATAAGTATGAACAGTTGCAAAATGTGTGCAATAATGTTTGATCTGCCTTTAAATTTTGTAACCCCCCTCCCCCAGTTAGTTTTCCGATTTATTTATTATTATTTTCTTAAATTATTCTTATCACATTGATTTCTTATGCTTTTAGTTTAATAATAGGCAAAATATTTTTCATAGTTTTAATACTGAATGTAGTAGTATTTTTTTTAAGAAACTGTTAAAATATCAAACATTGTGATCTTGAGGCATCTGAAGCGACTGCATAATAAGATATTTTATCACAGGCAAATATATCAACACACTAATAATTAGTGTTTATGCAAGCGAATATTCAAGTTACTTAGTTTTATCAATTTTAAAAATTTATCTAAGTATTTGTCTTGTAATTTTTTTGTTAACAGCTATTTTTCTCCAATTTAAATGTTTTAATGGTTCGAAAAAAGCAATGTCCTTCATCATTAAATATTTATTTGTTGTAATACTTTTTTTTGTGTGTGTGCTTGTGAAAAAGTTCAGATAATTGTTTGCGTTAAAATATAAGTCATTAACTAATAAGAAGAATATATTTTTAAATAAAAAAATAATAGAATAGACCTTGTCTTCAAAAATGTACTGTAACAATTTGTCATTTTCCAAAGGCTCATTATAAGCTATTTTATCCTATTTTATTCTTCAATCACTGAAATGAGTATTTTAAATTTAAAATAGAATAATTGGTTGATATGTTTTGCAAATAACTTGATAAATATTTTAAAAGCAGAAATGTTGTATTTTGTAATACGGGAATAATTCAAAAAGGGTTTGAAAAAAAAAGGCTTAACTCTTATCTTAAAGTAGTAATAAAAGCATATATTTCTTCACTAAATTAGACATTTTGCCTTATGAATTTCTAATTTTCCCCATGAATTTTTATTTCACTATAATTCAATGAAATCATTTCCGGAAGCTTAAGAAAAGCTATGTTTTATTTATAGCACTTTTACTCTTTGTGGAAATGTAACAATATAAAAGCTATTAATAAACTTAATTTTAAGATATTAAAGAATAACATAAGATTATATTATTATATAATTATAAAATTATTATAAGATTTAACATTTATTTTAAGTAATTTTTTTTTGGAAAATAATTTAAGTACAATTTTTAAAAAAAAAATTTTATTTTATTTAGAATTTTATGAGGTGCTACTTAAACACAATTGCTCAGTTCTCATACTTTTTCTCTCCAAATTATTTTGTATTGCAACTTGCGAATTGATATGAAAAATAGTGCTGCGAATTTTGTATAAAATAGTGTAAATAATTTGTATTTGGATTCGTAATGCATTCATATTACTCTATGTTATATTTATTTGATGCTAAAACTGTAATATTCGCAAGAAATGCCTTCCCTTACGTTATAATGATGATTCAGTGGGAACTTGGCGTAATCCTTGCAATAGGGTCAAGTTGGCATTGGCGAACAAGTTGGCGAATTGGGTGACCATTTTGGCGGCTTCATGACAATGTTGGCGACCATTTTTTGCGATATTGGATCCCTGTGGATTCTTCTAGAAATTAGTAGAGAAATCTCTTAATTTCAAGACTTATGACGCAAGTAGATCTTTCTCGAAGTATCCGCGAGAACTATAAATACGGAGACACTCACCGAAACTGAGTAGTATTGCTTTGACTAACGATTAGTAGGCTTTCCTTGACCTTGAAGAGTCAAATAACGATAGCTCGGCTGTTGAGTAGTACAAGAAATGCGTGTGAATAATCTAACCTACTTGTATTTTAGACACCAATATTGTGTCTGAGTGCTGTTGAAGGTGTGAAGTCCTTCTGATATTTATTCTGCAAATTTTGCTGTTAAATCCTGTACTTCAAGGATTGATTTTCGACTATAAATTCTCATTCTTCTTAAAGAACTGCCTTGTTCTTTTTAACTGATTTGCATAAAATCCTCGAACCCAGATCAACGTAACAATATATATTACACTCTGCTTTTATCTGTCATTTAAACTATGATCTCAATTTAGACATATAATAAACATATTCATTCAAATCGAGTCTCAAAAATAGAATCCCAGTCTATTTACTACAATAATTCAATTTCCTGCATTACGAAATATCTTATTTCTTATGTGAATGTTGAAGAGGCTTTACATATAAAAAGAAAGAAAGACATTAAAGAAATTATTTTTCTCACGAAATGAATATTATTTAAAAGGAAATTCTGAATTATATTTAATATTTAATCTCTTTATTCGACAAATATTTATGTTGACTAAAAGAAAATAATACACTTAAAGATTAAAATATATATTTTATTTCATTTGTAAGAAGAAATGAAGTGTAAAAAAGATGAATTTATGTAAAAGTAATTTGAATAACAAATCTCAATATGACTACTATCTTTAATGAAATCTTCCTCTTAAACTTCTGTGAAAGCCATATGTTCATGGATGCATTTTAAATCTTAAAAATGTAAGTAAAATTTCTCCTTTAATACTAAAATATTTCCTTATTTCTAAATAAATGATTTGACATTTTAGCTAAGTTTAGATACGCGAACTATCCTTCTAAATAATATGTACTCTTTTGGAAGGAATGTTTAACATAAAGCCAAAGAAATAAAAAAAATTAAAAAAAACATAAGTATAAATCAAAATATACCCGAAGGGAAAAAGGCATAAATAAATCAAGGAATAAAATAAAGAAATACACCGATGGAAAAAAATACCCAACACCAAGAAAAAGTTATTGTACAGTAAACAGTTTGGGCAAACATTGGTCTAAGTGACACATTTAATTGATTAAAGTTTCAAATTCATAGGTTAATGTAAGCGTGAGAAAAGTCTTTAGACTGTGCTATCTATGATGGTGCATATAACCGGTATAATCGCCACTATTTTGAATGCAGCCTGTAAAGGCGTTTGAATTTTGTAAAGCAGATATCCGATGTCAATTTGTGGGAAGGAGTTCATGCCTTTTGCACTTGGTTGGTCAATACGGGAACGGTTAATGTTGGTTGGGAATCACGTAGAAATTGCCACGCAATAATGTGTAACATTCATGCCCTATTGGAGGAAGTTCTGGGGAAATAGAATGACAAGGCATGTTGGATTACAACAGAAGTATGTGGATGTATGGAATAACTATGATTGCGCTTGTACTTCAGCGTTTCTCAAACTGTGGCGCCCTCGGGGGCCTTGTCAAACCCTTGGGGGCGTGATAAATCTACGAGGAAAGAGGGGTGGCTAAGATTAAGGTTAATATGGACAGTACCGAAAATTTCTGAAGTAATGCTTTCCAACCATACTCTCTGACCATCCTTTCGTCCTACGTTTGTCTTCTTTCCATAATATTTTTCCTTATAATAACTTAGGCCTAGTTACAACAGTCCATGACTCATCTATAATCCATGATCTATAACCCATGACTCATACTTAATCCTCACACTCAGAAGCAGCACTTTTGATGGAGCTGAGTCCAAAATTCCAGTATTCAAAACAGTCTGTGGAAATCATGGAAGACGTAATAATGTTACAAGAGAGCTGACAAGTGCAGAAGATAAAGCTTCTAAGAAAACAGTGGCTAACGGAGGTAGTATAGGAGGTGGAGGGAGATAAAGCGTGGAGCAACAGCAAGTGCCAGTAAACGCAATGCATCCAGCATTTGTCCTGTTTGTGATGGTTTTATGAAGAAAATTAAGGACAGGAATGGGTGCAATGTAATGGGTGTTGTTCATCCTGATTCCATGAGAAACGTATCGTATTAGAGGGTAAATCGTTCTATTGCAATGAGTGCAGCGTATGATATAAAGCAAGTGCTTATTATTAAATATTGTTTTTCTTTCATTTTGTAATAATTTGTGTTACTTTAATAGTTTGTCTGATTTTCACCATTTAATTATTTTTTAGTTTATTGATAAAGATTTGGACAATTTTCTGTGATACAATTTGTTGCATAACAAAGGCTTACTTTTACTTCTTATCATTGCCCATAATTACACTGATCATGCCAGAACCATAGAGGTTGGACTTCAGCCTGTCGGTCCACGGAAGATATTTTATTTCCTTTGTACAACCCATAGGAACATTTAATGGAAGCAATCCCCTACTCGTCAAGTAGGGAAGCACCCTTTAGGGGTTACACACTTCCTATAGAGATCCCACGAGCAAAATTTGTTACATGTGAGCTTATGGCCAATAAAAGAGCTTTGAATAACTTCCACAACAGGACAATTGAAAGTTCCAGTGGCATTTTACTGTTCTAGGACTCTAGTTCTGCACTCCAGTCAATCCAGAGTTGCAATTCTCAGCTGATCCAGGACATATTTGCCCTTATTAATAGAGTAATTGCGGCCCTGAGAACTTGCTCTAAGCACGCAGTGCATACCAGCCCACGTAGACATCTTCGGTGATAAGTAGACTGATAACGATACCAAGGACGCCCAAATTTTACCTTGATTTTCCAATAGTCTTACCCTTGCTGATGCTGATGTAATAGCAAGAGGTAAACTCACCTCTCATCCAGTTAAGAAGTTCTTCATTCTAGATCTTAATTGTAACCGAGCAATTTCAACCACCATAACCAGACTACGTACAAGACACTTTATTCCCTGATGGCCAAGGAAGTGTTAATACTTGTCCTCACTGTCTTGACATTCTACCTTTTCCTAAACATATTTAAATTGGCCTTCTATATTGGCTAAACTCCACGGCATAGGCCTAAACCCCATGGACTATCAATTATTTTATCCGGCAAAGGTCATCGATATAGCTGGAGCTATTTTGGATGCCTTCGGCACCTTTTGTTTCTTTGTATGGACAAGTCTAGCACTATATGGCCAAGACAACAACAACAATAATATCATTTTCCATGCATGTAATTTGTGTAAAAATGTATTTCTTTTTGAAAAAAGTAAATGTAGAGGTGACAGTTTCTCTTATCTTCTTTATGATGCGACCTGCTCATATTTCTGGCAATTTTGCCCATATTACCGAAAATATTAGGCAAAGATGGGCAATTGCAGAATTTTTTTTTGAACTTCTTTATACATAGAGCAACAAGAGTTAGAAGTTTGTTCCTATGCCATAATATAGATCATAATCTAAAGTTTGAAATATTTTGATTCCAGAAAAATGGAAATTGTTTGGTGTTGTATATTTTTAATTAAGTGATTTGGTACCCATATTTTCAAAGTTTACTCGATAGAAATTCACTGAAAATCTTTGTCCAAGTCTTTACTAAAAGTCACGTACTAATCAATAATCAATTTTTTTTATTCAAATCCTACTTCGTTTGAAAAACTTACATCTGTTGCAGCCAGTTGCAACTTCGACAGAAATAACGCAGAATAATCTTAAAATTAGAAAATAAAATTTAATTAATGAATTAATATTTGAAAAAAATCTGCATTAACATTTAAGTGTCATCCACTATAAGTTTAAAAAATGTATTCGTACTTAAATGGTTGAAAAGTATTTTATTAACGATTGGAAATTTGAACAAGACATGTATATACAGGGTGGCCATAATTAAACTGCATGTGTTCAAGGGGTGCTGGAGGGAAACCTACCAGGAATATTCCAGTGAAATTTGGTATCTATACGTTTCAGAACATGCGCAAGGCAAATATACAAAGAAAAAAATAGCCATTTTCACCCGATAGATGGCACTGCGTCATGTTTCAATGCTTATTTTGACGACATATATGCAAATTCTAAGCCCATCGAACAGTACAAAAACAAGATCACATTGAGTAATGGTTAATCATGACTGAATAAAAAGAACGTGCATTGTTAGCGACGGTGGATCATGCTGTCTTACTTTTTCAGCAAGTGGTTGCCTCTGGTAGTTTGCATATTGAGCGCACCATGTGATACTTTCATTGAATAAATAATTGTTTTAGTGTTTTCCAAAGCGTCTTTATGGATTGTTTAATTTATGATCTTAATTTACTTTAATTTGTCATTACATCATACTGTGAAAATTCGCTTACTGAAACTAATTGTATGCAATTTTGAGTAACTGCAAGTAATGTTTGTAATTGTTTATATACCTCTTTAGAATGTCATTATGCTCTGTCTCTCGGTTTTGGAAGTTGTCTATACCACCGATGAGCGTTGAAATACGGTACAGCGCCCTCTATCGGGTGAAAATGTCAATTTTTCTTTGCATATTTGATTTGCGCATGCTCTGAAACGTGTAGATACCAAATTTCCCTCGAATATTTTCAGTGGTTTTCGCTCCAGCACCCCTTGAACACTTGCAGTTTAATTATAGACACCCAGTATATATTATTAATAATATATATATAAAAATAATATAATATATAATATATATATATCGGGAGAGAGTGAAATAATAGCAGGAATTGAAAAAAAATAATTCCAATAAAGGTTCTGATGCCAGAAAACTACACTAATTTTCAAGGCACTAATTTAAACATATAAACCTTTGATTTGACGATTAAGAATTTGATTTTAAATCAGTTTTAAAAACATTTTCTTTTCACACATCTTACAAATATTTAAAACACCTTTTATTTATAGTCTATTATATATATATTGTATTTTTTTAAAATTTAACAAATTTTGGAACTCAAACAATCGTTCAATGCTCTTAAGAAATTTCTAATTTAAGCACATAAACCTGTTACTCTCAAACACAATTATAGATTCATTTAAGCAATGACATACTTTATCTTTTATTAATTTCTCAAATAAACACAAAGAAACATTTTTTTTACATAAATACCTCTTAAGGAGAAATGTTGAATGTTTAAAATTTAGAAAAATACATTCGAGAGCCTTGTGTGTGTGTTGAATATTTTATATCATTCAATACTACTTCAGTTTCTCTCGACATGTGGCTACAAATAATTTATCGCCAGATAACTAAAACTATAAGAAACAACTGAAGATATTAGATAAAACGTATCGCTTGTTCAATTATGTAGGTACTATAAATAAATAATCAAACGATAAAGCTAAATCCAATAGAATGGTTTTAGAAATGAAGAATTATTTTAGAAACATCTGGTAACTCCAAAAATATCCACTTTCTTAATGAAATTCAATACCATTGATGGTAAATACGAATTTGTATCGTATAAAAATGTTTTCTTTTAATGTTAAAAATCCTTAATTTATTCGCATTTATTTATTTTAATTGGGTCTTAGCTTATGTAAATCTAAAGTATGTTTTCATAACGCCTTTTTTTATTTAAACATAAAATTAAGAAACTAATACATAAATATAACTAAAATATAATAGAGATTTCGAGATGAAAATTAAATATCTAATAAACATACATTACATCCAGTTTTCTTTCAAATTAAAAGAAATTTAAAAAGGAAAATAAATTAAAATATAGAAATAGATATTGTATATGTAACATGTGTTGTGTGTTTGTGTGTGTGTATGGGTGTGTGTGTGTGTGTGTGTGTGTGTGTTGTGTGTGTTGTAAGGTATATTGTAATTATGTTCAATAGAAAAGTAAGAAATGTTTGACTTTGTTTTCAGTTTGTTGTAAATGAGTTTCATGTTCAATCATGTGAACGATAAAATCTCTAAAAATAATACAGCAGATGACAAACGATATATTCTCAATGGTAACTTTTTACCACCACATTTTCAAAATGAGCTGTGGTCTTTTCTTATCAGTAACGTCGTTTCATAATGCATTGTAAATTGATAAAAACAAACCATTGGAAAAAAATATTTATTAATACTTTTTATGAATATATTTTGTGTTGTCGCCAATAACGCCAACTTGGCTTGATTTGCGCCGGCGGTATGGAAAAGTACCAATATTTAGTTATTATTTTGCTTCTAAGTTTGAGTTATTCTGTATTAGACCCCCCCATACCATATATTAGTGCCTTAAAAAAAGCATTACCAGTTTTCCCTTAAAATATACAGAAATTAATATTTATATTTTTAAAAGCATTGCCTTGAGAATAACTTTTTTTGAAATTATTAACTGTGATAAAGTTTGCGAGTCAGTTGTGCATACTGCATATTTTACTATATTTTAAATGCAAGGATTTGAATAATGTATAATCAGCAGCTCATTTCAGCTGCAACAAATTATATAATAAGAGTACATATTTTTTATAAGCGATAAAAAAATAGCACATATTTCAGCGCCATGTGAAAAAAAGTCTTCAGAATCCAATCCAACCTTGGAAGAAATAAAATCATGTTTATTCTCGAAAGCTGTGCTTATTCCTGCAGATCCAAGTTCTAGGGGGGGGGGGGCTGAAAGATGCCACAAGCAAGTCGCTACATGTTTTGCATATCTGTTTCTTTTCGTTCTTCTTTTCTTTTAGGAATCCTTCATTCCACTTGTTTTTTCGCTTTCAACTCGCAAGATTCATCACCTGAAAAGTGTTGCACTTTTTTGTGTGTTTTAGATATTTTGTCTGGCATTCAATTGGCTGGGATTATTTTGAAGACGAAAACAACCAAGATGTGATAAGTAAGATCAAAAAAGTAATCGAAAATGGTTACAAAAAAAGAAAATAAGTTGCTTTGTACTTTAAAAAGTGTGTTTAGATTGATCTTGTAACTTGTACAAAAGTGACAATATTAATTATATTTTTAGTTTTCACAAATATATTTTTTTCAAAACAAAATACTTAATGTGTGTGTGCGTATAATAATCCTCCATTTTAAAATTTTCTTTCTAAAGGATTTAAACATGGTTTCAACATGTTTATTAGATATTCCTCATAAAAAAATAAGATCTTAATTTTTTAAAATTAATTATTGGGGATTCCCACTAAAAGAATATCGTAATGACTTACACGTGTCTGACTGACTACTTTAAACTTCTCTCTGAGCACTGATGCGATTTCGACAAATAACTGATATTTCCCTTCTCTTGTATACGTGATTATGTTTTTCATATTACGTTTTTCCTCAGTGTATTAAATTGTAAAATTTGAATTATCTTTTATCTTGTACTTCGGAGTTTGAGCGAATATATAAGTATGTATTTGTCAGGCTCCAAGCCTGAAGGAAATAATTGCAGTCACCTTTATTAAGTGACTTTATTAAGTTTATTAAGTGATTCAAGCTTTGTTGTAGTATGGTAAAAACTTTTTTAATATGCATGTTCATTAGCACCTAACGTCACCCATTCGGTATAGTGGTCAGAGATGCTGACTTCTGTGCCGTAGGGCCAGAGTTCGAATCCCGGAGAAGATATGATGGTTATAAATATATAGTGCCTTTGCGGCATGGAGATACTCTAAATAGCCGTCAAGCTGTAATTCCTCTCGTGACGTTGGGGGAAGAGGAAGGGTAATGGAAGGCCCCTGACCCCTCCCCCAGGATTTTCTCCTTCTAATTTGGGTTGGAACGAAGCTATAAAATCGTACTGTCACCTGTATGGTGCTTACGACTACGACCAACGACATTCGTACATCTAGAAATCAAACCTGTCTCAGGCTCAGGCAACCTTTCCTCCGGGAAGGTCAATATAACCAATAACATTGGCGCCTAACTTTTCGAACAAAGATCATTCACTCAGTGAGGAGATACCAGCACACGCTACTTGATTATTCTCTCCGCCTAACCTGAATTTGTTTTCGCAGGCACAATGGGCTGCATTAGCAGTCCTCGAATCCCTTATCCGGATCATAGTGTTGTCGATTCGGATGGTTTTGTGGAGGCGTGGTTTCAAGAAAAAGGAATCACTGGGATAGGCTGGCAGAGAAAGGCTTCGGCTTCTAGAATGAAATGTTTTGAGAGGATGTTGGGAATAAGCTATTGGTGTTGACTACCTAATTCAGAGTAAAAGAAATTTGTGGAGTTTAAAATTAAAGAGATAAGTGAAATTAAAAGAATAAAAGGGGAGTTTTTTGAAGTTAAGTAAAATAAAATTTACTGATCATTTAAGATGGTTTCAACTAGAGAGATACGGTTTTTGCTTATATGTTTTGTATGCTATATGTTTAGGTAGTAGTTGCAAAATATCTACTTAAACTGACACACTCTTCCTTAAAGAGTCCTACTCACTGGAAAATCCCTATGTGTTGGTTAAGAGTTCACTCTATTTTTAATTACTACTCCCTTAAAATTTTTGTTAGTTTCCAGATTTGGCATATACAGATGGTCAATCGCACTCTATGGAAACAATTTTGTAACTTATTTTTTGGTTTGTATTTTGAGAGAAAACTTTGACAACTTCAGAATAATTGTCTGCTAATGTGTTCTTTTAATGGGAGAGTAAAATAAAAGATCTATTTTGAAAATGTCTCCTAAAATTGGTAGATGCCTCGAAGGTTACGTAATTGCGCTTTCGGAGAAAAAAATATTCGTAGCAAAAAATTATCGAGCAAAGTGAAAATCACGCGGTTATTGTATTTAAAAAAAAAGGTATCAATAATATATATTAAATTTAAAAATGAAAGTAGTTCTAGCTGAAACTAAAAAAAATTAAAATATGACCATGAAACCTCAACCAAAAGCAGGCAACTATCAAAAAAGTAAATTCCCTGATTCTAAAAGGATATTCGCCGACTCAAAGATTAATTTCAACAAAACTAGGAATGTCTTCTGGCACTGTAAGTTATAACCTCCATAAATACTTTAAAAAAAAGATATTTAAACTTAAAGTCCATCTGCTTCTGCCAAAATATATTGCTGAAAGAAAAACAAATTATAAAAAATTATATGCAAAACATCTACCTGTTGAAAAATGGAAAATTGGCTTGGTATATTTGTTATTATTACTAATGCCACCTGATAGGCATGTGAAAGATCGAGGACCACGAAATTCAACACGGCAAAGTGCTAGATTGTATGCATCTCGTTAGCCGTAACCTTGAGCACTATGCAGGTGACAGTACATTTTGGATCGTTTCTACCCCAATTTTGAGATAGAACACCGTGGGGTGGTCACGTGCCTCCCACCTCTCTCCCTCTACCACCAATCTTACGAGAGAACTTGCGGCTCGATGACTATTTGGAGTACCCCCATGCCGTGAAGGCACTCTACATAGACAAACATCCATGTTTTCTCAATGATTCGAAACCAGGTCCTACAACACAGCAGTCAGTGTCGCTAACCACTATACAAGATAGGTGGCCTGGGTATATTTAAGTGACTATAATAAAGGAAGATCAATTTTGTATTACTCAACTGACGGCAATGACCGTTCAAAATGGCTTCGTAAGTGAACAGAAAATTTCTGAAAAAGATTCCTCAAATTTGCAGGGTTTCGTTACAATGATAAATTAAAAGTAAAATAAAAAAATCACTTAAAACCAAAATTAATTCACTCTACTATCAGCAAAATATTTTAGAACTAATTTTTGAAGAAGAAATTTTAGCCTTATATGGAAAAAGGAGATTGATACAGTTGAGCTTCCTATGGACAAAAACTCTAGTCACACGTCTAAGTCAACTGTCGCTTATTTAGAAAAAGAAACAGAAACAGGGATAATGTGTATCCAATTTGATGAAATACATGTAAAATCACCTGACTCTTCTCCAGTGGACTTTTATTTTTTCGGTTTATTAAAACGAGCTTTAAGAAAACAACATCCAAGAACTCTGAACCTACTTGAAGAGGAATGGAGTAAAATTATCATTAAACAACTAAGAAACAATTTACTTCCATGGAAAATTTGAGCTACAAAATCCTGTTTAACAGATAAATGCAAATATCCTCAAAAATACAGAAATTTTTGATAAAATTCTCGCTATCAAATCATTTCCATAAAGTGTAAGAGTATATATATATATGTATACACTTAAAAGCCAAAACATTATGACCGCCCCCACATTCTGCAATGAACTCGCCTGGATGACGTGATCAGGTGTAAGTGGTATTTGACTGCTGCTGGAGACCCTGAAGAATCATTCTTTCACTTCTGTGTGTGATGGAAAGAATGCGGATCTAAGCGACTTTGATAGAAGGCAGATTGTAATGGCTCGAAGGCTCGGAACAAGTATTTCTGAAACTACATGACTCGTGGGTTGTTCGCGATCTACAGTTGTTAGTACTTATGCAAAGTGGATGAATGATGGTGAAACCAGCAGCAGACGACATGGTGTTGGACGTCCACACGCTATCAGAGAAGAAGGTCGTCGAAGACTGTCTCGCATGGTGAAGCAAAACCGGAGCCAGACAGTGGTTCAGCTGACAGCCCAATACAATGAAGAGTCAAGTAAAATAGTATCGGAGAACACTGTTCAGAGGACACTGTTTGATATAGGGCTACGCAACAAACGTCCCACTCGTGTGCCTTTGCTGACCAAGCGTCATAACCAACTGCGCCTGCGCTGGGCCAGGGAACATCGTGACTGGTCCATGGATCAGTGGGAGAGAATTGTCTTATCAGTTGAATCACGGTTTGTCATTCATCACGCCAATGGCCGTGTCAGGATACGCCATCTTCCAAGCGAACAGTTGCTCTCTCAATGTACACAGGCAGGTGGCGGTCGTATTATGCTTTTGGGCGTCTCTGGGACCCGTGGTTGTGGTAGAGCAGACTATGAATGCTACAGGGTATCTGAACATCATTGCGGATCAGTTTCACCCTTACATGGCCTCTGTTTTCCAGTTGGAAACGGAATGTTCCAACAGGACAACGCCCCGTGTCACAAGGCTAAAATTGTGTTGGAGTGGTTTCAGGAACATGATGCTGAATTCCAGTCAATGTTCTGGAAACCTAACTCACCGGATCTCAGTCGGATACAACACATTTGGGTTGTCATTGGACGGCAGTTCAGAGTTGAAAGACCACCAATTCGCAATATCTATTATACGCGTGACCATTGCTTAAACATCTGGTACAATCAGTCTCCTGCCATCTACTAAGGACATGTGGCATCCATGCCATGGCAGATTGAAGCTATGTTGCGCTCCAAAGGTGGGCAAGCTCGTTATTGACAGGTGGTCATAATGTTTTCGCTCTTGAGTGTATCTACATTTATACATTGTAATGAAATAATGAGAGTGAGAAATTTGTAAAACCTACAAGGTAAAAAAAAATTGGATTCCAAGAAACATAACAATTGAAGATACCAAAAGTCTTTGGACTAAAATGGAGACCTGTTATGATTTCTAAATCTGTCGCTAAATTAGGCCAGTGACACACACACACACACACACACATATATATATATATATATATATATATATATATATATACGGGGGGGTGTTTGTGTGTGTGTCAGGTCTTGGGTTATCACGCCCCCTGGGGGGCGTCCCCCTCAATTTGAGAAACGCTGATATAACGGCCAAAGTTATTAACAGTTCAGATATGGCACCAATCAAAGATCACGTGGCAATTGAGAATTCAACCTATGAACGTTATTATTAGTCAATAATTGCTAAGAAGTCTCCGATCGAACGGCAGCTAAGATTGCGTCATCTCTCAAAATTATGGTGAGAAAAATGACTCACACACACAAGTGCAGATTTCTAAAGTTTTACCTAATACTCACGCGATAGACGCTATATCAAATTTGTGACAAAATTATTTGAAAAATAGCTGGTGCATCAAAAGATGGTATATCATCCGAACTCTCTTATCAAGATGAATAATAAATGGATTTTCTTTAAAATCTTAATACAAAATAAATTATTTGAACAAAAAATAGGAAATTTTTATGTACTTAACAATATGTCCTCATACAATATTATTTTGAAATAAAAATATAATTCAAATTTATTAATATTTGTTTATAAAAGGCAAAAAATAATTAAAGCCAAATGCGAGTAAAATAGTGAAATATTGCTTATTTTACAAAAGAAAATGTGATTTCGAGCTTCTTTGCAAGGACAATAAATATTTTGAATTTGATGGCTTAATTTTGTTTCCGTCTCCAATATTCACATTTAGAGTAACAACGTTTAGAATTTAGGTAAGTGAAATCATTATGAGAACCTTGTTAAATAATAGCAAAATTTCTCCATAACTTAAAGCCCAGCATGAATTTAAGATATTTTATTTTATTTTAAAGATTGCTTTACTGGTTTTTCAGCTATACAAATTTCATATTTTTCCTGGGTACAACGATAAGAAAAGTCATTCCTTCCTAACATATATATTGTTATGCATATATTTTAGGATGAAATATTTTATAATATACCTAATATGAGCAAAATATTTGAATTAAATTTGAAATCAGACATTAAGTATTCAAATTTCAGCAGTCATTATGAAAATTAAATATATTCATATTTTCTAACTTTTCACATATTTCGGAAGTGGACAATTGCCTTCCGAACACTTTCAAACAACTTTAAAAATGTATTAACTAATCATGGAAAAATGGTACTAAATATAATGTAGGTGTCTGTAGCTGTTCGTAACATTACTTCGTTAACTAAAAGTAGTAGTTGTTGTTGTAGTTGTCGTGTATGACAAAGTGCAAAGATGCATACAACAAAATAAAGATATAGTCAAATATTGTCAAAGGCGTGAATCATTGCCGTGACAACATCCATGGCACGATCCGAGTACGGGATGTCCACGCTGTAGTAATTGTCTATTTTAAAAAGGGCACCGACAATGGAAGGACAGCTAAAAAGTTGTTTGAGATCCAGTTGAGTGCCTGGACAGTGCCTGCATTCCACATATGATCTGGAACATCGGGCAGAATCTTCATGCCCTTAAAATGCTTTGTCTTTGGTCTAGTTATTGTGTTGCAATTTCTCTGCTATAATTTAATTCTGGCAGCGAGAATTTTTTTTCGTGGGTTTAAGCAGAGCTTTTGTTTTGCGACTGTGTTGGCATCAAAGACCGTAGTCGATAAAGTTACAGGTTCAAGTGTTTTGGCATGTCGTAAAAGGGGACTAAAATGATCAAAAGTCCAAATTCTAAGGGCTCTAGCAACCCTCAATTATGACAAGTGCAATGTATTCTGATATTCACTAGAAGTAGTAAAGAAATTATGTGTAAGCACCCGTAAGATAAAATAAAAATAAATATTACTTACAGCACGCTTCTCAAACTTTCAACAGTTGCGACCCGAATTTCAACCATAATTTTCATCGCCCCCCCCCCTCCATAAAACAACAATGAACTAAATTCAATAATATTGTGTTTGACGCTAAATATGCAATACGATTTTAACTATAGGCTGTTCAAATTATGAAAAGTATTTAATTTTGTGTATAATTTTGCAAATGGGAGAGTGTTGCCCATGGGAGACACTAATAATTCTTAATCTTGTTCTTAACTTAGTATTGATAATGTAATTGTTGAATACATTGAGAAATGCTGATGAATTTAGAAGTATATATATCAGAGTTGTGTATTTTACTTTTATTATGTCAGAATATATTTTGTTTTGCTTCATTTCAGTAAATTTGTAATATTTTAAATCTTTGATTTTTGACTTTTCGATATTCTCGAGCCTCCTTGTAATGTTATCACACCCCCCTAGGGAATCGCGCCCACAGTTTGAGAAATGCTGACTTACATTTTAAAATTTAAAGACCATTTCATTGGTCTTCAGTTGGTCTAAATAATATAATTAATATTATCTTGATTTAAAAAAATATATTGAATGATGTAATAAATTAATATAAATTCATCTCGTTTAGAATATTGGTTCTCTATCAGAGAATTATTTTTACTGCAACAGAAATTTTTCTTATGTTAAAACAGTATTTCTTAAACTTTCAGTATTGGCCACCCAATTTTCAATCTTAATTTTCATCGCCCTCCCCCTCTATAAGAACAATGTTTAGAAGGTAAAAATAATAATAATAAATAAATAAATAAAATAAACTGACTTAAAGTTACAATATGACTTTAATTAAAAACCGTACAAATTTTTAAGAAAAGTATTAAATTTTCTACACGATATTCTCATGAGCTGCATTAGTAATTATTAAACTTGTTTTTAATTTAACATTGATAAGCTGATTATCAAAAATATTGTAAAGAACTGATACATTTGTAAGTATGTTATATCAGTGTAAACGTGTATTTCCTTTTTATTATGTCAGAATGTTTTTTTTTCTTCATTTCAGCAAATTAATATTTATTTTAAATCTTTTATTTTGGACTTTCCATTATGCTCGCCCCCCCCCAAGTACAGTTATTACGCCTCCTAGATGGACACCCCCCACAGTTTGAGAAATGCTGGGTTAAAAGCTTACCACAGGTCGACCTATTATCTATTTGCACCAATGGCAAACATTTTGAGGGGTTGGTGAGTCATCTTCATATTCATCGTTATCTAGAAATAAATCTGATAAATAATCATCATCACTGTAACTGTCTGCAAAATGTGAATTAAATTACTTTCCAAATCCGATATTACATCAGAAATACGTGTTATGTCATTTTATCAAAGTTTCCAGTAAGTCATAACTCATAATACTAAATAATAAGATAGGGTGATCCGATTTGAGAATTCTGCGTTAATACATTAAATTAGGTAGAAAATTAATCCTATCTATTACCCAGAACCGGATTAAAATCTTAAATACAATCACAGATAAAATTTGAAAAGGTAGGTAGAGTACGCAGTAGTTAGAGGTAACAAACACACACCCGTAGAATTCGCAAAAAGAGCAATTAGAGGATTATGGTATAAAAAAATTTCGTATAGTTAAAGCTATTATTTGTTGGAATCATATTTTTGTATTTTCTAATTTTCTTTCATCATAAGTTCAATAATATATCGATATCACTAATTGGATGTATTGTCCATATAACTATGCTGATAAGAGTATAAAGAAATAGATATTGGCAAAATAATTATTTATAAATTTTTATGTTACTAAAATTATTATATGAACATTTTTGAATCAATTTTTGTGAAATGCTTATGAGCTTTAGAAAGGAAAGAGATAATTCTTGCGAAATTTCCCACTTAAGTAATTGAGCAAAATAACCGAATTATTTAAATAGAGAATTAGTCCAAGTTTGTGGAGAATGACAACTTGTGATTTTGCGAGGCACAAACCACCTAATACAAAAGATAAAGAGCATTGGGAGCTTTGTGCTGTTTGTGGTTCAATAGAGAGAGAGAAAAGCTAAAAAAGTTGTATACAACTTGAATTGAGTGTGAAGAATATGAAGTAGGATTTTGCTTTAAACCTTGATTTGAAGATTACGGTACCAACGATATTTTGTGTAAATACTGTATGCTTATGTATAAGTCAGTACATATATATTTATGTTTGGTTTTTGAAAAAAAAAAGATATGAAAATAATCATATTTTAGTTTTTAAATTTTAACTTTTTAACATAACATCATCATTTAGTTTTTCCAGACATTAGTGCTGATGATCTAAATTGCTACTTAAAAAAATATTTGTTTTCAGTAATGTGCTGCATTTTTAAGCTTCCAAACATATGCAGATTTTAAATAACTATTTTTAAAAATATTAAATTTTTCAAGCAATTTTGTTAAAAAGAATTGCTTAGTCAAGGAGTTGAACTACCAATGAGGTAACAAAGGTCATGGGATACCACCTAATATCGTGCTGGATTTCCTATTGTCCTCTATAGCAATCCACCCCAATTGTGAAAAAATTGCCCGTGCCTGAACTGACCTCTAGATTATACTGCATAAATATTCAATGAGATTCATATCAGGCGAATTATGAGACCAAATCATTTGCTAGAAATGTCCAGAAGGCTGTTCAAATCAATCGCGAGCTATAGCTTGTGGAGTAACGTAATCCCCCGTAATTTCCGCATCGTGGAAGGAAGCAGGATTCCAAGGGCCCAAGACTTGACTGACGCCCCCGTACATACTCTTTATAAGACCAGGCTTGGGGCCCGAAACCTGAGTTTGAAGGGAGGGGGTAATATTTTCCGCTAAGCCACTAGCTATAGCGGCATGGTGACATGTAGCTTTGTCAGGCATAAAAATTGAATTCATCGTTTTGAGTGGATAAAGTCCATAAATGCTTGCAAATAGTTTTCGAGTAGTTTAGCAGAATCAGTTCTATACAATTATCAGTTCCGTTGGTGAGTGAGTGAATGAATGTTAACTTCGCACTATTCAGCTGTTCGAGAGTTTTTGGCTCTACAAAACTTCAGTTCAATTGAACCAGAGTACTAAGTTCACTCCACCCAAAAACAGCCCACATTATTATAAAGCCCACACCAGCTTTCACTGTGCCTTATTAACAATTTAGATCCGGGGTGGACATTAAGTTGATCGCGATCGACAGGTGGACCGCCAAGACATTTTGGGGTGACCCCCTCCACATAAGATCTTAGTCGTGCATACTAAAAGAAACACAGGGGGTTATCAAAATACTAGAAACACTTGTGAGTAAAAGTGATATTTCTGAATGCACTTTGTAAGCATTAAAGTATAATAATAGCTACCAGATTTTTTTTATAAATAGAAATGTATATATTCTGATAGTATTTGTTACATATATATAGCTTTTTATTGGAGTTATGTAAGACTCGGATTTTTTTTCCAAAATTATAAAATGTTGGATCTCTCAGATTTTCAAAGAGGTCAAATTGTGGGAACCCGTCTAGCTGGAGCAAGTGTGAACGAAAAATCCCAGTATGTAGAGGTTTCTAGAGGTACGGTGTCTGAAGTCATAACTGCTTACACACTGCAAGACAAGCTGGACAAAGCCCAATAGTGGAAAGAGAAATATGTGTTAAATATTCTCTTTATCTCTCTTGAAACACAATTTTTTTTCCTCTTCAAAAGGACGTAATTTTAGAAGAATAACTTTTGGAATTTAATGGATGGAGTAAAGTATCCTAATTTTAAAAAAAAAACTGCACTTCATTTAACATCGTTCTTTCGCTCTACCTGCCTATGTGAATTTACATTTTTAACGACAGACATAATTAAAACAACGTATCATTCCCGTTTCACAGACGACCACTTAGAATCCATTGCAAGATTAACAGTTAGTAATTATATTCAGAGATATTCAAGATTGGTACGGATAGTATGCAGCCTAAATCTTCAACTGAGACTTTAACTACGAGAACTAACTATAAGTTAAAATGATTTATTTTTTATGTATTTTGAATTGTTTGATAATAAATGCATTATTTGATATTAAATTCGTGCGTATAAGTATTGTGTTTCTATTTTGCGTTTTACTTAAAACACAGTTTTAAAAGTGTAAGTTTTTTTACTGTAGATTTGTAGGTAAGTGCATATTCTGTTTTTATTATTGTTATAATATAAATATTGTTGAGCTTTTTTTTTTTTTTTTGCTTATCACTCCTACGCCACAGAGTGGACCGCAACACCTTGAAAAAATTAGAAGTAGACCATGTCATGTAAAAGTTTGCCCACCCCTGATTTAGGTCTATGGCTTCGGGAAGTTAGTGCCACATTCAAAACCTACCAATAGCTCTTGCTAATTGGAGTCGTTATTCATCTACTTAAGCCCTGACTTCCCAATCGTTTAGAATCCAACCGATATGTTCACGAGCCTAAAAGAGGCCTTTCAGCAAGGACGTATTATGACATTTTGAGGGCCTGGGCCGAGAGATATCTTAAGATTTTTTCAGGCCCTAGACCCCTATGCAAAAGAAAGCCCTATCTATGATCTTTAAAAGTAGGCAGTGTTTTGCAGGAAGGAGAATTAAGTCGATTGCGATCGACCGGTGGACAACCAAGACATTTTGGGGTGAAAACTTTTATTAAGATCTAAGATGTGCAAAAGAATCATATTTATGGAACACAGACGCCAGAAGGTTCGGAGAGTGGCTTTTCACAATCGATGTGACTATTCTCACAATTCGGATGCG
>BMAO01006714.1:0-23228 GCA_019973975.1 Trichonephila clavata
GTGTGTGTGTGTGTGTGTGTGTGTGTGTGTGTGTGTGTGTGTGTGTGTGTGTGTGTGTGGTGTGTGTGTGTGGTGTGTGGTGTGTGGTGTGTGTGTGTGTGTTCACATATATTTATGAACTTAGATTAATTGTATAATTTGTTTTTATATTAATTACCTACATTCATTTTTTTTAAAATTAATATTATTGCAGCATTTCTTACCCCATTTATTTTTCATTTTATTAAAAAGTTATAAGAATTTCTTTAACTTAAAATATCTTTGGTATTGAAAATTTTGAATATTCATGTGTCCATTTTATTTCTTTTTAAAAGTAAGATGCTATTTCTTTTTCTCTTAAAAATTCTACCTTTATCCTCTGCGTTCGAATCAATACGCCAGACAAGGAAAAATTGTAAGAAGCATTTAAATGCAAATGATTGTGCAGCTAAAAATAATATACAAATGATTTCCCCGAAATCGATAAAGAAATACAGTTCCATTATTTTTTAACAAACTGGAAAGATCATTAATCGTTTCATCTGAATCGTCCGAAGAAAAAGTTATATAACAAAACAATCTAGACTGAATTTTAATGTTCCATATTAGCCACAGAATATAAAAACTTTATGTATATTGTATTTAAAAATAGCAATATCTTTTAATTCCATTTTGAGCTTAAAAATGCAGATCACTTCAAAGGAATGTCTTTTCCTTGAAAGTGCAGTTGTTTGTTTTCGTTTTCTGTCTGTACTAGACTGGATTTTAACCAAGGTAAATGGGTGGAACAGAATCAGTGTCATTGATCGGTTAGTTTCGTATTCTGCAAGGTACTTTTTTGTCTTCTCTTTCGAGACCTATAATCTCTAGGAGATTGAGTAGCAGTTTCAAACAAAGATGTACTTTCCATCTCCTTTGCAGCTTAGCGGAGTAAAAAACTGCACTAAAAGAAAAGAGGCTTTTCCTGAAACGTCATGGAACTCTCAAAAGAATTCTCTAATTGAATTGGAATGTAATGCTGCGGAAAGTATGGATGTGTGTGTAAAAAGTGTGAAAACTTTTCATTTTGTACTGTCTGGCGTTTAAGAAATGAAGTTTCTCTTAAGTTAAAAGGGTTATTTGAGACTTTCACAGATAGTCAAATAGATAATCATGTTAATTTTTTTTTAATTCATCTGACAATAACACAAAAAAACTGCATTAATAGCCATATTATTCTTATTTACAAGGCAGAATATAATTGTTTGGATTTACTATAGTTTACTAATTAATAAAAACCTATATATATATTAGTTTGTTTTCCATGTGGAGACAGTGATAGCTTAGTGTTAATGGTCAAGAATTCATGGCTGGAGTGTCACGGGTTCGAGTGTTGGTGCTACTGAAGACCTGCCGTGCAGAGAGGACCAATGCTCATTAAATCTGTCAAGGATCAATGCCCTCCCTTAAGTGTGGTAGTTAGGAGAGAGGATGCCAGCTCAGACATCGTCCTTGTCACTTCAACGAGGTTCAAAATTACAAGGTCTACAAAACACAATAAATTACAATAGCAAAATTACAATTACAAAATTACAAATACCCCTCGTGTAGCTTTAGAGTGCAAAATTAATATAACACTTGCTCACTCAACTGACAATGTAAATTGCACGAAGAAACTATGTAAAAAGCCATATTATTTTAGTTTAAAAGGTAGAATACGATTGTTTGAAGTTACTATAATTTACTATTAAAGTTGTTTTTCTTATGTTCTGGTAGTTTTTCATATGATTCTGACAAGCTGTATATTATATCCAAAGGAAGACCAGCTTCTGTTAATTGCCCATATAATTAAATTCCATACTTACACTTTAGATACACGCTATGTTGCAAAATACATTTCCATGCATTATTGTTAATTTGTCAGCTATATCTTCATCAAAGTTGTGTGATTATTGCACGGCTATGGCTTAAATATACTACAAAATATATTGTAACTAATGTGTAATTAATGTTTAAAATAGTGTAAATAATTTATATCTGGATGTGCAATACGTTAATATTACTATCTGCTATATTTATAAAATGTTAAAATTGTAATATTTGAAAACAACGCCATTCTTTGCGTAAAATGGCAAAACAATGGAAACTTGGCGAAATATTGGCGATAGAGTAGTTGGCATTATTTTTGGTGACCATGTTGGCGATCATTTTTGGCGAATTGGTGATCATATTCTGGAAATTACTACAGAAATCTACCAATATCACGATCTTTGATGTGAACGCGGGTTCTTCGAGAAAAAATCCGTACATATTATTAGTATGGAGCCCTTCATCGAAACTGGGTTAGTGCTGTTTTGACTGTTATCGTTATTTGTCCGAGAGTTGACCAGCGATCTGTTATTACTTCGGCTGTCGAGTTGAACGAGCGAGTGCCTGTGAATAAGCTTTTCCATACTTGTATTTTAGACACTGATAGTTGTTTCAGAGTGCTGTAGAAGGTGTGAAGAACTTCTGGGATTTATTAAACGAATTTGAGTATTGTATTCTGTATTTCAAGGATTGTTTTTCGACAGTAAATTTCCAACACTCCTGAAGAAACAAAATCCTCAAACCCCGATATACGTAACAATATCAAAATATCAAGTAGATTGAGAACTCAAATTATCTCTAATTTATAAACTCTCCATTTTAGAGAGGAATGATCATCTTAACAGAATGAGAAAATATATTTCAATTAAAACAAAATAGATATGTGTATTAACGACTAAATCTAAATTCAGACTCGACATACCTTAAATAAAATTTGCGTTAGCTGCAAAAAGAGTAAGCTTAATAATGTGTATGTTTCCTGCTTAAAACACTACTTGTTTCTGCTATCTTATTCAACCTCTCCTCTCAATTGTTTCTGAGGAAAGTCCTATATATTAAAATTAGACGATGCGGTTCGCTTTATTACTAAGCCTATTATCATAAACCAACGCTAGGCAATACACTCGATCTAACAATAAGAATCAGAATGAATAAAACAAAATAAAATCGTAACAAATGCACTTATAAAAATTAGAGCAAATTTTACTGTAAGACCAAGATATAAAACTAAGTTTCATTATTATTTTGTACAAAGCTTTTAGTACATACGTTTTCATGTGTTTTGTTAATGGCTCGTTTAAAATTAGGTCTAGTATCCTACGGTTTTACTTCAATTTGTAGGTTATTTTCCTACCTCAAAACATTTATACGAATTGGGGATCTGTTTCTACAATCTATAGAAAAAATACTGTTAGAGAATGGAAATTGAATCTATAAAAGTTATTTTGAGTCATAAAAGTCATTCAAATTGCATTATGATATTCAAAAATTCGACACGATTAAGGACTCTTAATCTTGTAGAAAACTCTTCTAGGTTTGTTGAGGTCACTGACTACGTTCAGAGCCATAACTTTGAAGCAATGTATGAATGCATCATTTTTTTTAAAATTTACTATCAATTGAATTAGAATATACAGATAAAATTGTTTTAAGAATATTATTACAATAAAAATTATTTAAGTGAAATTTTTTGGCAAAAAATGAAGGAAGAAAGACATACTTTCATTATTCTCCTTTTACAAAAAATGCTTTTATAATAATAATATTTTACACATATATAGCGAATGCTTCTCTATAAAGTTTGAATTATAATTTTTGAAAAAAATAAATTAGGAGTAGATTTATTCATAATTTAATATATCAGAGAAGAGAAATTTCACCAAAAATCAACCACTCTATTATTTCAATTGATCACAACTCTGAAAATAATGGGAATTTTTTTTAAAGGATATAGACTGTATAGAAATCCTAGTTGTATAAAGGTAAAATATTACTATTATAGAGACAATTTTCATAAAAGGAGAATCGTTTGAAAATATGTCTCTTCCTTTCTTCATTTTTTGCCAAAACATTACATTTAAATAATGTTTATTGTAAAAATGTTTTTAAAACAATTTTATATGTGTATTCAAAATTCGACTGACTCCAAATATTTAAAAGATCATATTTATAAAAAAAATTCAATAAACTAACTTTAATTTTCTACAGTAAGAATGATTAAATCACGAAAAAATAGGAAAAATAGTTGTTTATTCAAAATGTAACATAAAACATATGACAAGAGATTTCAAAGCCAAATTTATTAGAAAGATAACGAACGCTCTCTCAGTATAAAAGTGAAATGATTGAAAATGCTACCTTCTGCGAAGTGAGAAAGATGATGAAATCAGTAATGAGTGTTGATGCACCGTTTGTCAATATACGAGGGAGAGTCGGAAAATAAATTTCCCTTGTCGGCTGCGGTCAGAATTGTGAATGAGAGTCAAAACATAGAATGAGACATTAAAGATAAGACATAACTTTATTTTTCCGCATAAGTACCAAGTACATTGAGACATTTATCATACCGCTTGATAAGCTTCAAAAAGTCCTCCAGGAATAACTCAGGGCTTTGCATACGGATGAAGCGTTTAACAGCTTGTTTGACTTCAGCGCTGCTTCCAAAGCGCCTTCCGGCTAGATTTTTCTTCAAAGCCAGAAACAGAGGAAAGTCACTTGGTGTGAAATCAGGACTGTATGGCGTATGGCTCCCAACCAAGAGTTGCAATATGGTTTTGCATTGCCGTCGCCAAGTGTGGTCTCGCATTGTCATCCAACAACAAAACGCCTGATTTGAGAAGCCCAGGCAACTTTTTCCGAATCCATGTGCTTGATAGCGGTCGACCTTTACCTAATGGTGTATCGGTGTCTTGCGCATGCTGTTTCGTCGTTCGCCCATAACAGTTAAACGCTTCTTCCGTATGCAAAGCCCTGAGTTTTTTCTGGAGGTCCTTTTGAAGCTTATCAAGCGGTATGACAAATGTCTTAATGTATGTGGTATTTATGTGGAAAAATAAAGTTTTTCTTATCATTAATGTCTCATCCTTCAATGTCTAATTCAATGACTTTCACATACAACTCTGACCATAGTCGACAGGGAAAACTTATTTTCCAACTCACCCTCGCATAACTATTGTTGAGCACCCTCGACATTGAATTAAAAAAAGGCTTTAGATGTCTTGTGTGTCATGACAACCCATGGAGTTTCCTCACATCGCCAAATTTGATCTGATGTAATAGTTAATGGTGTATTTCTGGCTGTCTTCTTCAATCACGGCAAGACGCGTTCGATAGGCCATAAATCTGGAAAACAGGGAGGCAAAGACAGTCATGCAAGCTGATGGGTGAATGCTGCACGCCACATATAATCGCGCATTGTCCATTTGCAGTATTACCACTAGGAAGCTCTGAAGGAAGGGAGGGAAACAGGCTTCAAAAGTTTGGAGATATAGTCTTGGCTGATACAATGATGCGGTAATTTTACCGATAATACGTACTAGGGAGTGAGAGTGTAGAATCTAACACCTCCCAAATCATTACACCAGGTATAGGAACATTAGGGAAATGCAAAAGGCAGTAAATCAGTAACCACTCTCCATATTGCCTCTAAAATTTAAGCCGATATCGTGGAGTTGCAGTAAGAAGTTGATTCGTCTGTAAAGACACTGTCGTGTCATTCAATATTCCATAACCGTCATTCAATGATAATTGTAGGAAACTCGTATGATTTTGAAACAAAGGTAATTACAGCAATAAATGCCATGCAAACATTTTACTGCGTTGTAAATGATGTTAAATGTAAGAGCAAATACTGAATTTTGTGCATCAGACCTTTTTTTTTATCGTTGTCATATAGTTACTGATGTGAAAGAGTAATCCATCACTGCCATACGCACAATATGTCTGTCAGCGCGAGTAATGGTTTGACAAGGCTGGTGTAATCAGCGTTGACATTCAATCATTCCCTACTGGATTCAATGATTATAGATCTCGTATCAATTTTACTTCGTTTTCCGTTCAATGCAACCATCTGTTTGTCGAAAGAATAATCCGAATTATCTGTAGATAGCAATTCTTCTGTAGTTGCACTTAGGAACGTGCTCGAGTGACGCTTGGATTTTTCCTCGAGGTACACTGGAACTACTCACGAAAAGCAACAGTACGAAAAAAAACAATTCAAGTACTTCCAAAACGGCATTATTTTTTTACGTTTGCATAGTATTTATTGTTGGCTCGTTCAGAAGCTCATGATATGTGTATCCCATCTCATTATAGGCTTGGGGAATATTTCTCACAGTTTAAATGCTTCTTTCATAGTATTGAATTTTGCGTATCAATAGTATATATTCATTGTGATATTTTTTTAATAACATACAAATTATTTCTGTAAAAATTATTTAAATTGTTAAGAGTTAAATCGCACAACTATAAACAAATTCAGGGGAAAATCATAAAAATATCTTTTTTTTTTTCCTTTTGCTTTATTTTTTAAATATTTCTCATTTTCAAGGTGACTTTCGGAACATAAATAAAAGTATCGTGTACATTCTAGTAATGTCATTTTTTTAAAAAAAATAATTTTATGATGAGTTTTTTTTAAATGTGGGAAAATGTTTCACATAATATTAGTACCAAAAAATGATTTTTCACAAAATTCGTATCGAAAAAACTACTTGTATCAATTAAAGAAGCTTTACACATGCAAATAATTTTAAAAGAAATAGTAACCAGTGTAGTGTCATTTTAAATTATATGTAAGGAATATACACAACTAAACACTTCAACATTACGTTACAATGCATTGCGCTTAGTTTGATACTTTGTAAGATGTAAAAACACAGTTATCATTTGTTAAACCATGTAACACATTCAAAAGATAAAATATGCTCAACCTTTTTCAGTGTCGCCATCTTGCCCCAAGGCAAAAGTCATCTTGCCCTAGTATAGGGGCAAGATGACGATTTGTTAAGGCTATGAAAAAATAAAATAATCCTTAACTTTTTTTATTGGAATAATTAAATGGTAATATATTTTAATACTACAAAGGACTACTTCTAACAGTTCATATAAAAAATTGATTTTACTACCCTTAAAAATAAATTAATAAACAACAAAAAACTGTTAACGTCGTCATCTTGCCCCGGTCTCCCCTATATGTAATTATCTTTAGTTTAAAAAAAAACACTTTTGCTGTAGATATATTTAATTCTGTAGCTTTTGGGGGGGGGGGAGAAATTCATGGTTAGTAGAGGGAAAGCTATTGATCGAATTTTGTTTTTATGAATTAATTAATTAATGTCAAATATAAAAATATATAAATAACTATCAAGTATGATATATATATAATAAAAACAAATATGAGGAATAACAAATGTAATAAATAATAAATGTAATGAATAAATAGAAAATATATCAAACAAATAGCAAATAAAACAACCTTTTACATAACTCTGAAAGTTATGGAAGAAAATAAAATGCATACAAAATCAGTATCATAGGCCCTGCTCCATTTTTGAACATATTTTTTAAAATTATTTATAAATTTTACCTCCTTGTGTTATCAGCTTATATATCTCCTATTGTATTTTTCGAATTATAGAAAGGAAGACTAATTAAAAAACTTTTCCTCTTTCTCTGTCATTAAAGATGAAATTTTACTTTGAAAAATAAAAGCTATTGACATTGAAAATATTTTTATTGTGTAATAATTCTATCTTTATTCTCGCAAGAAAACTATTACCTAAAAGTTATTAATTGAAAAACGGTTTATGTTAATGTATTTTTAACTGATTATAAATATATTTTCCTTTAATTTAATAAATATCGTGAAACAAATTCTATTTCGTGCAAACGATAATTTACAAAATACTTAATGAAACAGCTGCCTTAAGAAGAAAAGATAATCGTCTGCAAATGAATCATTATTGATAAAATACTTCACTTTAAGTATGATACGAAAGATCTCATAATTTTTTTTCAATATTATCACTTCTTTACTGTTGGATTTTCAGTGCATCTAAATTAATTTAAGGCTTGATAAAATCTTTAAGTTTGTGATGCTTCAATGATTTGCGATATAAAGCTAAGGTAAGATTTAACGCATTTCTTTATTTAAGTTTGTGTATTTAAAAATTCCAACACATTAATGGAAGATAATTCATGCTTAATTTAATCTTGACAAGAACTCATTAAATTCTTTGGTAGTTTTTTTTTCCTTTTTTTACGGGAAACCATTCCTTTAACTAATGAACTGAGTTTATCAACTGTGTTAGATCATAGAACTTCAAAAAATAAATGCTTTTATCTAGAACATTATTTAAGTCTAAAGATTTATTTAAATTCCCCACATCTGTTTCTGTTAGTCTACAAGTTTTTACATCGCATAAAAGTTGTTTAATTGAATTTTAAAATTTACAGAAAAAATATCTTAGCAAGCATCTCTTTTTAGAACTGGATTATTCAAATATCATTTTTCGTGTTCGTTTCTCTAGTTTATGTCGAGTATTGTACGTCGAATGTAAATTATTGCTAGATAACTTAATACTTATATAATATTTCTGCGTTTAATTCAATATTAAAGATTAATTTTATGTTTTAAAATATATGTTATGATATACTACATTCTGGAATGATGGAATTAACAATTTTAATTTAAACGAGCTATTTTAATGGTTTTTATAATATTTAATTCTGTTTTAAATTCGTATTTTTTTAATTAATATTAGATTATTAAAACGAAAATCAGTTAAATTTTAAAGTTTCCACAATTTTTTAGCTAATTTATAAATAAATATTTCTCTCATGAATAATCAGTTTATATTTATGAATTCAAAAGAAAGAACTTTTAATTGAACTTTTTTATCTTAAACTTTTTTTCTTTGCTAAAAAATAAAAAAAAATATTTACCAAATATAACTATAAATAAAAATAACTTCTAATAAGTAATAAAATAATTGAATAAGAAAATTTTTAAATTCTGTGCTGTAAGTAAAATGGGATAAAACTTCATGAATGCGGAATAAAATGCATTTTAAAACCTTTCTACTTCAAGCAAAAACTTTATTGAAATTATTGCTTAAATCTGAACTGGATAAAAAGTGATTGTGTTGAAAAAAAAACTGAAGTAATTACCATAAGTAATTTAAATTCGAAAATATTCAATAATTTATACATAAATAATATTTGGTGATTTAGTCTGACATATTCATTTGTTTATAACTGTTCTTCAAAACATTAATTTTAAAAAAACAAAAACCGCCTCTTTTTTATAATTTTTTTAAATTTTTTTTAAATAAATAAAAATTGTGTAACGCTTTTTATTCCCAATTTGTTTTCAAATATCTAAATTAACTTTACTGTTAAATTTTTACTTAATCAAAACTACTTCAAGAATTTTAAAATTTCGTAATCATTTTTATTATTACCTCAATAGATAAACTCATTAAAAATACAGCAAGCAAAGACAAATTATTCCGTATCTATTCCGAAACGATATTAATTAACTAAAATTTAAAATACACACTTCAATTTAGATTTTACTATCAGATGGTATCATCACTTGTAAGAATTTATCAAGAAAACTTTAATTGTAATTTTTAATTGAAATTTCTTGTTTAAAACACAAACACCGAACCAACCTCATTTTTAATTTATCTCTTTTATTTCTCGGACAATATTTACATTCTTTCAAGAAAGTTTTCCCATTTTCAAAAAAAAAAGTCAAGACTAATATATTTTACACAAAAAATTAATTAGATTTTTAAACTTTAATTGCAACGAAGTTGATGACTTTCGTTATCGTTCTGTCATCTAGCGTAATGAAAAAAAGTAATTAAAATTTTTCACACCTTAAATAAATGGGGTTGCTATAATTTGATAGAGGACATTTCATAGAAAAGAGCGTATATTGGAATTAATTCGCCCTTTATGGCGTAAAATACGTTTTGCAAGAAATATTCATGACAACTCACATTTAAGCTATAAGGAATTAAAAGTAATGCGGTATTTCACTCTGGGATTAACTAAATATTTTTATCTCAAACAAGATAAAATTAATACAAACGCAATTTAACTCCACGATTAATCTTATTGTGTTTTACGACCGACAAAAAATGCTACAAAGAACATTATTTAAATGTTTAAAAATATCTTATGATTATGATATAGCATCAAATTAGAAAATTAAATTGCTACCTTGCTTATTTCAAATTAAAAATACAATCACGAATCGCAATTGCATTTTAACAACCAAGTTATATATTTTTCATTCAGGAAAAATAAAATAAGTTCATGTGACGTCATTAGTCCCATGATAACTGCAATCACGTGTCTCTAGCCTATCAATTCATAAATTCTTGTCACATCATAGTCACATGATAAATAGAATCATGCGTTTCCACTCAATCAGTTTTTGCATTTCACTATTGCCAACTTTTGCTTTTTGCAGTAAACTTACCTTTAAAAGTGCATATTTGTCAACAATTACGCTCATAGGTAAACAAAATATACTCGATTTCAATGTACACGTATAATTATGAGATTTTTTTTTAATTTTGAAAACCTTTTTGAAGAATCTTAAGAGGACACAGTGTGTGATTTAATTGACAAAAATCTGTCAAAAATTGAAATAAATTTTTTTCTCGATGAAATTCTTTCTTATATAATTTTCTGTAAGTGTAAAAACTCCAGAGCTATAATAACTTTTATGTTTGTTCTTATTCACATCGCAATGGCAAATAAAAATTTTAATTTTTTTATCTCAGAAAGAAAAAAATAACTAGTTTGTCTTTATTTAAAATACTAAGGCTTTTTTTTCTATTGAGCCAAATGCTTTGATGCTTTTTCTACCTATTTCTATTAGTACATGTAACCAAAGTTGGCATGTATATTTGAATTAAAGCAATACATAATTTTTTTAAATAATTGAATTTAGAATTTATACATTTTTTAAAGAATTTTCAATAAGCATTCCGAAAAAAAGTATTTTTATGAATATTAATCAAGTTATCACAAAACCCATGCCAGATTTTGTCATACATAGTTCGACGTACTTGTAAATCAAATTTCATGGGTATTGTCAATCATTGTTAGAAGTAGAATTTTAAAATCACTTCATAAATTTTAATATTTTTCAATAACAATTTAAATGGGTTTTTTGAGCATAAAAACTATTCTACCCAAAAATACTTTGCAAACCAAAAAATGCTTTGAAAATCATTAAATGAAAGAATTTTGTTTTAATCGTACCACGCTTCTTTAATATTTTTTTGTAACACGCTCGCCAAAACAAAAAGATCGTTTGCCTATCCTCCGACTCGCTGGTGGGGTAGTACTATAGTGGTACTAAATAAACCACTAATAGCCTCCGGACAGAGGTGATCACTTTTGTCTAGTGGTTAAGTTACTTGGCTATGGATCCATAGGTAGCGAGTTCTATTCGCCACAGCACCCTTACATAAAATTTTTAACCAATTATCAAAATGAAAATTTCATTTAAATTAATTACCCATCTGATGTCAGTTTTGATTTTAAAGAACACGCAGTGGAGTAACGCAGTGCTGCCCTACTTTTTTATCGCCGTGGATCGGTAAATATTTGATAATCTTACAGCGGTCCTCTGAGGAGGGAGGACGTTGATCGTTTATATTTTAGGTAGTTTTGATTTAATAATTTTGGTTTAGTTGTGTTTAGATATGTCTCCACAGAGTGAAACACAGCTGCACTATTAATAAACATAAAGTGATTTATCATATAATATAATGCTTTTAACGAAAAATCACACAAACTCAAGAGAAATACAGCAAAGTAAATAAAATGGAAATAATTTATTGTTTCTTGATTCGCCCGGTACCATTTGAACCACGGATCGGCACCGGCCTGCGGCCCAAGGGTTGGGGACCACTGGCGTAACGTATAGCCCCGCAACCTCCGCATCACGGGCTAGGGATTCAAAGCCTGACTGACCCAGTACGTATTTAACCAATTTATAAATTTTAAAGACCCAAAGTCTGACTTTGCAAGGGGGGGATCTACAATTCTTCGTTACGCCACTAAGATCACGTGATTGCACTTATCATGAGACCGTCATGAATTTAGCCCATTAAAGCTAAAAATATTATTGTACAATAAAATATTAGGACTTCAAATTTAATATCAACATAAATTAGCTTGATCGTTCTTATTTTTATTAATCATCCTGAAAATAAAAAAATGTGGAAGAGGGAGAAAAACTTAATTTAATTCTAATTTCAGTAAATCCCTAAACGTATTATTAAATATTTTATTTTCTACGCCCGCCATTTTGCAAATGAAATTTCTACTTAAAATGCAAAATATACTAAATCTATTAAAGATTCTGTGAAAAAGATCATTCAGAAATGTTACATCAAACAGAAAAGGTATAGTCGATAAATGTCAAGAAAAATTTTGACCTTTTAAAGAATTTTATATAAATTGCATTACAATTAGTTAAATGAATAAATCACTAAGATTTCAGAGAAAACAGTAATAAAATCCGGTAAAACTCCGGTAAAAAATAGCGTAAAAATTTAATACCATCTTTACCATATTCGATTAAATGCATTAAATATGCAGAACGAAATTACAAAACTTTTTTTGCTAAAAGTCAGTAAATTAATTTGTATCTCACCCTAAGGTAAAACGAAAGAAAAATAATAACAAGTGGACTCAATCATCAGTTTAATTTCATAGCCTCCAGATATTGTATCAAAAATCAAATGATATTTTTATCAAAAATTTTTATTCGCTTATTTACTTTACTATGAGTACCTCAAAAATGGTACGTAGTTATCTGTGATAAAAAGAAATTACCCAGAAAACAGATGAATTTTTATTATCACACACATAATTAATTTTATGAAACCACTCGAGAACTATTGGCTGTATCTAGAATTCTAATCAAATAAATGCTGTAGAATTTTCGAAGGAAATTAATTTAGGTGAATGTACTGCTTTTTTCCCTCTCGAATTTTTAAAAGGAACGTGGTCGGAGAAAACATTGGCGACGACAATTTATCTCTCAAGCTGATTGAAATTGTTTTTCTCCTAAGAACAATCGGACAATGACCTTCGAAGAAATTAATGCCATAATGTTATTTTAAAAGAAAACATTTTTAGTTGCTTTTTCAACTGCAACTAAATAAGATATATTAAAATATTAGTATATTTAATTAAATCTTATTAAATATTCTATCACCTTCAGATTTTCTTTAGATTTTTTTTTAAAAGTAAATGGTATTTTCTAGTTTTGAAATATTTCTAAATTTGGGAAGTCTTTCAAATGAAACGGAATTCTAAACTAGTTACTAAACTTGCTGAAATATTAGAAGAGTTTGGTGGCTGTAAGATTTTTAATGGCTGCAAGAGCCAATACAGATTTTTAAAAAAAAATAGTTTAATAAATAAGCAGAAATACAATAATGATATTGTAAAAGTACAGAACATATATATTAAAAAGTAATTATTGCTAATATTTAAAATGAATTTGATAATTTTATATTTAGGCATTTTTTATTTACTATTGTGTACTTTATGTTAACTGTTTTTATTTTCGAATATTTTTATGATTGTAAATCTTCTTTTAATGTGTTAACTTTAAAATTGTTTTAATAATTGTTAATAATTAAATTTGTACTCATAAATCTGGAAACAATTTCTTTTTAGCTTTTACTTTGTAGATTGGCAACAGTCCGAATATTGACACTAGCTAACTTGCAAAGTTTTTACCTTGTATGCAGTTAAGCCTAACAAATAAAAAGTTTTCTGATAATTTTTATAAAATTGTACCATTCTTAAGCGATAAAGGACCAAACATTCATAAGAGAAGCATTAATGTCATTTTCTGTGTCATTAGTGTGCAAAAATTATTTTATCATGTTTAATTTTAACTTAAGTTTTTTTTTCACGAAAATGGTGATACGGCAAAGGTTTTTACTTTTTTTCCGTCTAAATATATTCATGTAGTTTCATGCAAAATGTATGCGTTAACACAAAATGCAATTTGCTGAAACTCACAAAAAAAACCCGGAAAGATATTTGGATGTTTCTAAACGCGCGTCATCAAAGCTTTGCCTTTTTTTAATACTATTATTATTTCATATGCATTAAAAAGTGATTTTTATGGTGTTTCGTATGTTCGCTCTGATTTTTCGTAAAGATTTAAAATATCAAAAATTAATTGGGGCTTACATGTTATACCGTTGACCAATTTCGCTAAATTGAAAAACGTCGCCAAATGCCACGATGTATGTCGCCAATAGTGGGAAACCATCCCTGCGCATCTTTCAAAACAATGCTGATAATAATAATAACGATTACAGCCAAGGACGTCTTAAAGAATGGCCAACTGGATACGGACCCAGGCATCGTCCCGTTCTCGAGTATGCTTGAATAAGATCATAATGCGGATAATTTTAATGGTCAAATATTATTGCCGTACATATTCTTCAAAAAAAAAACAGGGAATTTCAAACTGCTTGTCAACTGGCAAAAGTAGTAAGATTGTATTAATATATTATGACTGCTGTCCTTGCCTAGGCTCAGGCCTAATATCATAAGCAATTATTCAACTTTTTTAAAAGAAATGTGGCCAACGATCGAACCCGTTTGTTCCAAGGTTTATGAGATTGCGAGTCACGCACATTTATTTGCTCCAAATTACCGTTTGAAGAAGTATTTGACAATGTCTACTGAATACAGTCTACTTTTATAGATCTCAGTTAGGGCCTACTTTTGCATAGTGGTCCAGGACCTCAAAAAAATCTTAATACGTCCCTGATTACACATTTGGCGACGTCATTTATTTGGAGAAATGAATCGACGGTATAAAACTTAAGTACCAATTAATAATGTAAAAAAACTTCAAAGCTACTTTTACCTAAATAAACATACAGTGACCGATATAAACATTGAACAATGAATAAGTGAATAGAAAATTAATATGAATTCATAACTTAATCCAATTTATTTGAATAGGTAATAAGAGCCTAGATAATAAAATATGGCTTTAAATATTTTTTCTTGAACTTGAAACACGATTCCTTCAATTTATTTCCTATCAATTAATTCATAAAGCTTAAAAAAGTTTTCTATGAAGAAAAAGAAACGAAAGAGTGATCAACTATATATAAGATCTAGTAAATGTAATCATATACACATAGATAGATGTTGTTTTAAAAAATTTGAAGAAATTTATATGAAAAGCATATTTTTTTAATAATTAATAATGCCTGATATGTGCTGTAGCCATGCTACTTTTAACTAAGAAAAGATTCTAGTTATCAAAAGAAAGGGTACCCACAAAATTACATGGCTCTGTTGTGAGCTATAAATCTAAGGTTTGGGTAGATCGTTATGCGGCTCTGCGTCGTCAAATCTATTACAGTAGAGACATTCTCGATCAATTGTAAATTACTTGGTTCGAGATGAATAATCTCATTCCAATTTAGTCTAGGACAACATGAAGTGTTTGGTGACATCCGGTGCAACATAGGGATCCTACTCTTACTGACATAAAATCCAAAAAATTACTTAACAAAAAACTTTTTACCTATCAAAGAGTTCTACAAAATCTTATATTAAGTTAGTAAAGGATCATTTAACCGTTTTTCCTTATTTTTAATGTTTTCTTCGAGATTCTAGAAAGCAAGTGACGTGTAAACTTCGTCGCTCCAAACTCCTAAAAAAACTGGAGGCATATTTCCATTTTCTATTTTAAATACACGTTATACTATACAGAATCACAGTGGCGTAACGTACACCTAGCATTTCGGGGGGCCGAAATCCTAACTGACGCCCTTTGTAAGATCCGGCTAGGGGCCCAAAATCTGCCTTGCAGAGGGAGGGGGGGCTTTAATCATCTCTGTTACGCCATTGTACAGAATGTAAAATGTGGAAAATAGACAAATGCCTAATTATATTTAACAAAGCTTAACATAAAATGGGCAATCAAAATCCTTTTTTTTTTTCGATTATAGAAAATAAAATTATAAGTAAGAGGAGCGATTTCAAGCGCATGCATAAAGTGGGGATGTTAGTCATCGTTGATAAGAGAGCATTGTCATATACAAAAATACTTTGTCTCAAACCATCCAGTAAATTTAATCGAATTTCCTATAACATTCTGTAAGATTCAAGTAAATTTTGTATAGTATAAATCAGAAAATATCTTATTATTTAAGATATTTTTCATAAGTTTACACAGGAAAATGCGTGAATAAATCGAGCGAAATTACAAAACTTTTATTTAAATTTAAAAAACACGTTCCTTTTTTAAAATATTACATAAAATATTTGATATTTTTACTACATATTAAATTTTGATAATCGAATTTATTTTGTTATCTGATTTTTTACTATCCATTGTTTAGACTACTTGTATCTCCCAAAATTAAATGGTACTAGTATCCAAAGTAAAATGATACTAGAAATATATAAATTCGCAACGTTTATATAAAAATAAATTATTCACAAGTAATTCAGTTAATCCATTTTGCATCAGAAGGATGAAAATTAATGTTCTTCAATTGTTTTATGTATAATTTTAGATCGCAAAGTAAATAGCACTTACATATTAATTCAGCGAATAAGTCAGATAGATTTGATTGGTTGATGTCAATATCGTAACGCAGTGGATTTTGTCAATGGAAATTTTAAATTGACCTTTAATTAATTAACTATAACACCTCATATTTCTTTTCATTTTCCAACTGTGCAATATGAGGAATTTCAAAGTGTGGTATTTTGATTATTCCGCAATAGGGTCTTTGGAGTCAGTCACAAAACCTCGTGTTTTTTATCCATTTATCTTAGTCTTTTATGCAGTGAAGACTTCTGTAATACAAATAAACTATAACATTAGGTTAATTTTAAAGAATTAATACAAAATTGGAACCGTTTTCTTGAATAAAAAGTCCTGGATATTCAGATCAATTTGTATGATTATAAAACATTGCTTTACTGCCTTTCTAAATTTTCAGAAATACATTAAATGAAAAATTTAGTTTCTGGTTCATTAAAATATGGACAATATTTTATGCTGTAAGAAAAAAGAAAATACATTGTTCTCCTTACGGTAGTGCTATCAGAATACTAATACCTCTGGATTTTTCTGATTGAAACAATATTTCGAATCTGAATTCCTATTCTGTGATATCAGAGGGAAAAGATTATTGCCAGAAAATTGCCTTCCTTACAAATTATTTCGAATTATTATTTGATGTTATGTCTTTTCACATCGTTCGAAACTCTTTTCCTTTTTTGAAAATCATTTTATAAAGCCTCTAAAATTAAAAGATTAAGGGATAAATATTTATTTATGTAGCTTAATATGTAACTTAAATAAGTATTTCAGTGCTTCTCCAGAATAGATCTTAATTTATCTTTCTCCTAAAAATTGTTTTCTTTCGTGTGTTTACTATCAGTTAAATATATTGTCTTTTATATATTAGTCACCATTGAAACAGCAATGCTGAATTATTGATTACTTTTTCATAATATTAACACAATTAAAATAAATTGTAAGCTAATAAAAAAGTGTTTGTCTTCCACTATTCAAAATAACAACTCGGTATCAGATTTTCTCATTGGAAAATGGAAAGCCCAATTTTCTAGAATACATATATTATTATTTAAATAAATATTCACCGTTTTAAAGGTGGATGAAAAATAATGGTATGTATTTAAAGCATTTTTTATTTGATAATTCAGCATATTCGGAACAATTTTAATTTCCATTAAAACAATGAATACCGCTTAGAAAATAATCACTCAGAAATCCTTTTTATTTGGATGTACCATTTTGATTTTATTTATCATTTTTAAAACATACAGAGTTTTGTTTTGCCTCTTCTTTTACATTAAACATTTTATTTACGTTTACCATAAGCAAAAATTTTACATCAGTTGTTTACTTTGATCATTTTCGACTTAACTTTATTTTGCAGCATGAATATTAATGAGTAATTGTGGCGTTGTTTCTTAAATTTCTTTCAGCTTCTGGAGAGATGTTTATTTGCTATCAATGTTAAAACAGGAAATATAAAAAAGCGGGACTTTCCCATTTCACCAGCACAAATCTCGCCAAGTTGGCGTTGTTTCCGACAGCACACAATATAAATACGAAAAGTTTTTTTTATATGAATTCCCATTGGTTTTTCTTCCATTTTCGATGGATAACGAAAAATGAAATACTGTTGAAAAAGTGAGTAAAAGGTTACCAGCGGAATACTCATTTTACGTCGGTTGAATTATTTTTGGCAATTTTATCGCCTGTGCAGGCGAAACGTAAAAGTACCGAAAAGGCTTTTCGAAAGTAAAGTTTATAAAGAGAAATCTCTCTATTCCATAGTTAACAATCTCTATTTATTATTAATTATTTTAAAATGTTATTAATTTTTTTTAAATTGTTTTACTTGCTACAGTCATTTAATTAATAGAGAGTATGAAACTATTAGTTAAATAAAAGTACCTGTGTTAAAATTTAAACAAATATTTGCAATAAATTAAGAAAGATTTTAAATTCTTTGTAATATTGTGCTTATATACATAATTGGCGAAGTTATATAACACTTACGGTATAATCCAGCGTATAACCTGCACCTATGCTTTGAACTGGGTTTTAAAATTTTTAGGTATATTCACCGTAACATGTGTGTAATGCCCTTACCTTTTGACGAAAACAGTTTCTGTAAAAAACAATAGGAAACGAAATACTTCACTTCACCACAGCGCTCTTCTGAAAGAAGACAGTACAACACACATTAAAACCCATGGTGATTCAATTCCTACTATTAACTCACTCTCTCTATATATATATGCATATATATATTTATCTTGTTCAAATTCTCAATCGTTAATAAAATACTTTCTATTCATCCAATCAAGTTCAAATAATTTTTTTTAAACTTGTACTGGATGACACACTTGACGTTAATACAGTTTATTCAAATATTAATTCATTAATTACCGGTTAATTAATTAAATTAATTACCGGTTTTTTACGCCAACTTAGATTTATCTTTATTGTTGAGAAATGTAACTGTTAAGACACTGACAAAAGTTGGCGTTGAAAACAGGTTTTTCAGCCAAATCGGGTGTGCATTAGTACAACAATGCAAAAGAAAATCATGCTCTTTTTTTCAATTCCTACTATTAATTCACTCTCTTCTCTCCCTATATATATATATCTTTCAAATTTTCAATCGTTTATAAAATACTTTCTATTCATCTATTCAAAGTAGGAATTGAATTTTAAAAAAAATTCAATAATTCTTGTTTTTAAAAGGAAAACTTACACCAATACCTAGTTCCTGAAAGGTGTTTTCATTCACGTGCACGAGAAGGATGGAAGGACGAAAATGGTGTAAAATCAAGTAGGAAAAATGTTTGGTGGAAACGTCAAGTGTTTTAAAGAATTCAAAAAATCTTTTAGTTTGGGAACAGGTATATATCCTATCTAAAGAATAATTCAAAGAAATTTCCAAAAGAGTGCAACACAAAGATATGAGAGTTACTTCAGGAGGGTGACAAAAGGAGGCCACTTGCATATTGAAACGTTTTCCTGCCTCACAGTGCAAAAGCGGCTTCAAGATGCAGATAGCATTAAGCCGTTCAAATCCACACGAGCACCCTGAAAATATTGTGGGGTCCTTTTATCTGGCATCACTCTGACAACCGATGGCCGTGAGAAAACCAAAGGTTGGGTTCCACCTGCGAGCCGGAACCTCGATTGAAATTCGAAGTGTGTAAGAAGAGACCACCCCCATCCCAAGAGAGAGGAGAGACAGTCCTTGTGAAACACTCGACAAGACATCTCCTCCTTCATGACCAATAAGATTTTCTGTTGTATTGAAATACTCAATAGTTTAAATATTTTATATCTGAATGTAAATACTGTAATTAATAGCTGTATATGTAAATAATCAATAATTTAATTTCTCAAATCTCACGCTACTTCCCAATTTTCCAACACTTCACAATATGTAGAAATCTAATTTTTATATGCTCATCTTTTCTTCATTTTTAAAGCTATCATCTTTATACCTGGCATATACAGTGCACCCGTAAATTAGGATCTCATTTTTTGTGTTAAAAGTGCGCATTATGCTTCTGAATATACCGTACTCCTTTCTAAATAACAGCGATTAAGTTACTAAACTATCTAAGCGAGAAATTTCAGTCATCATGGGATATTACGCTTCAACGACGGATAAGTAGCAGACAGCTCATCCGAAAAGTAAATAATGAGTAATGAGTCTAAGTAGAGCACTTATTTATCCTAATGAGTGTATGATAGATGATGAACACATTAACCTAATCCGTCACTAATTAGGGTTTGAATGCAGTAGTGAAGAAGAGCCATAACTTAAGTTGCAAGGAAGATTAATTAATCGTTTTACGAACTTCGATGGGTTTATGACACACACTCGATGAATGATCCAATCATAAGCTACTTTTCATTTTTGAAATTATGAAAGAAGCTTTGAACTAATAGAATTTGTTATGTTAATAATTAATATTTTAATATTGTCAAGATATTAAATTTAGGGAATGTGTACATTGGATGACAATTTAATTGTAATGTTCTTATCTAAGGTGACGTCATTTTAGGGCAGTCGTTTCAACCTTTACTTATCTCATAGGAATCAAATTTCCTCGATACACTTAGATCATGAAAAGAAAGCTTTGAATAAACCAAAAATTTTCATGTTTTCTGTGTAATTTCAAGTAAACAAAAAAAAATTCATTTTTAATAAAAAGATGCCAATTAAAATTAAACAGAACGCAAATTATATTTTCTCTTTATGTAAAAAAAAGTCTTTTGTGATGCTGAAATATAAATTACAGCAGACTTTCGCCACAGTGCCAGCATTCAAAATAACTCTCCAAGTTGACAACCCTGATTTTGCATGTGTCGTACTCACTGAATTGGCAACCCTGTTCTTCGGTAAACAAAAATGTCGCCAATACGGTTGCGATAGTACATTATTGGAAGCTCTCGCAGAAAAATATCGCAACGATTGCCTGAACTGGATTTAATGAGTGAGAAGAAAGACGCTGTCTTGAACGAAGACTTATAACAATCAATGGAACTAAATACTCCACTTTACAGGGAGCTGAAAGAGCTGCAGGTTTATATCAAAATCTTAGACTTTATCTAAGCATCTTCAGTGATACATTTAACTAAAGAGGTACGTCAAGAACGAATTTTGCGGGGAAAAAGAACAAAAATAAGTCGAACTTCATGATACATGTAAATTGGGGGGGGGGGAGGTAGTTAATTACTCTATCCTGTTATATAAACTTAACCACTGGTTACATCGGAAAAAATTGTATTAGTATAGCAGATCTGTAATGTAATTCATGTTTCCACGCCGCACACACAGATGATTATTTATTCATGTAAAATACCACTTTCAACGAAGACGTGACAAAAATTGGATCGTTATAAGCTTGGAAAATCTTTTTAGTAAATCGAAAGAAACAAAAAAGAAAACAGTTGAAAATGTTTCAAAAAGTTAAATTTTCTTAATTGCATTAGTTGCTTAAATGAATCCATTTAAGAACTTTCAGTTTTAAAGTGTAAGCTAATCAAAAGCAATCCCATTTGCATAATAAATTACCGTATCACAAAAGATTTTAACCACGAATATAAACTTCCAGCATATAACATCAGAAGTATGAAAAATCCAATATCACCGATCAAAGATGTATTATTTTAATCTTGACAAAGGATTGTGTCAACAAAACGAATGACCAATAAAGTATACTGAAGAAAAAATTAAATATTCACTAGTTTGTAAAATAAATAAAAATTTAAAAGAAAAAATTAATTTACAGAATTCTAGTGCATATTGAGTATTTATTTTATCACAATTCAGGCATTCGAATGAATTTTTACAAAAAAAAATTTTTTTAATTCATTGCTTATGTACAGTACCTAGCAGAATTCTAATAGATTTTAATGTAATTTTTTATACTAATTGAAAAACCTACAGAAAAAGCATGAAATTATTTTACTAATTACCAAAGAACATAAGACCCATTACTTGTTATTCTCATACATTAAAAATCTTTTACCGACTATTAATTACTTCCAAGATTTCAACTGATTAAAAAAAGCCGTAGAAGATTATTCACTCTATTCATATCTATTATTTAATTAAAATATGTTCGTACGAAGAAACTGTAATTTTTCTTCCTAATAATTTTCAAAAAAATTATGCAATTTTTATATTCCTAACCTTTATCTTAATCTCTCTTTTATAAGTATTATTTTCAACTTCCCTTTTTATTACGATCTATCGATATTTCCCCTTGTTTTTCTATTATCTCAATTCTTTCAATAAGTTTTTTTATGATCGCAGCGACTATTTCATCACTTGATTAAAAATGCTTTTATCTCTCTTTGTGGAAATTATTATCAGACTACTTTGTAAGAATGCTGAATAGGGGCTTTGCGAGAAATGAAGGTAACTTTTTTGAATCTTTTTCTCAATGTTTTTCTTTGGTAAAAATAATATCTCGGAAAAATTATTCAGGCTTAACTATCACAAACATAGCAAAAAGTTAATATTGGCTTGTGCTCATTGAATGAATACAGATTCAAATATTTTTAAAAGTTAGCGTATTGTATGTAATACCTTTTTAGAAATTTATGAAATATTAGTTGTTTTTTTTTTTTTTTTTTTTTTTTTTGAAAAATTGTTTTAGGATTTATTAATTTTCCAGTGCAAGGAATATTTTTTTTTTTTTTATTGACTGAATGAAAAACATGTAGAGGGAGATAATAATTCCTTTTCAAGTTTTCATGACTACTATAACTACTGCACTTTACAATTTAAAAAATCAACTTTAAGATTATTTTGAAAAATTGAAATTAAAAATATATTTTATATAAACGTTCACAATCCCAGTATTGTCTTAATACAGGAATCAAACACACACAATAAAGTAAGAAGATAATAAAGTATGAAGATTTAAATAAAATTTACCGTTACATATATATATTGTCCGTAAGTCTTAATTTACATTTTTTGGTGAATTTTAGTAAATTTGAATCCAAATTACATTAAATTTATATTAAAATTATATTTAGATTATCATTTTTTTTTGTGAAAAAAGTACAGTTTATATAATTTAATGTAAGCTCAAAGGCATTTTATTTTTCCAAAAGCTATTGAGGATCTCTAATTTTCAATTATATAAAATATTTGTTTAATGTTTCTGCTACAATTGTATGGGTGAAATTTCTTGAAGATAATCTTTTAAATTTTATACAAAATTATTAAAGGAATACCTTTATTTTCCGTTGCTTATACTTTCGAGTGCAATATAATTCATTC